>PVIY010016738.1:34161-51118 GCA_004026745.1 Myrmecophaga tridactyla | reverse complement strand
CCCTCCCTGTTCCCTGCAGGCTGTTCCCATGCATAAAGGCTATAGGTGCTAACCTCCACACCAAGGTTACTTGTGCACCCCACCCATAGTGTCACACATGCTCACCCCACCCCACTCCTGAGCTCTGAGCATCAGTTTACAGCACTTCTAGACCACCAATCATGTCCTTCAGCTCTGGGAACTTCAGTTTATCGCAGCCCTAGTACCCCACATCCGCACAGCACTCAGTCACAATTCCCAGCTCTGAGAAAATGCTGACCTGCACAGCCAGGTCACATGTGTCCCCAACAAATGAAGGCACAATGCTGACCTGCTGCCACAGCTCTATGCATGCACACAAAGGGTCCTGTTTCTTAGATCAGCATGCACCAGATTTATGCCCCCCAGACTGACCTGCACAGCTACATCCTCCCTGGCCACTGAATGCCCACATTCACAAGCACCAGCTTAATATCCCCAAACTGCACCTATAACTGCCCTGAAATGAATCACTTCATTGTTGTGCCCCATCCTGTACACTGCTCCCTGCTGCACACACATCCCACAAACACAAGATCTTAGACTGTTGAAAGAAATCAACTCCCAAAGTAAATCAATCAAGATATTTACATGTGATGAAAATAACAGAAGATCACCAAGCATATCACAATGCAGACAGATAAAGCCCTGCCTAAAAGACCAAATTGAAACACCAGAGGAGACACAGACATTTGAACAACTAATCAAAGACGTTCATATAATTCTAATTAATAAAATAGGTGGGATAGCAAATGACATAAAGGAGATAAAGAAGACAGTAGAAGAGCATAAAGAGAAATTTGAAAGAATAAACAGAAAAATAGCAGATATCACAGAGATTAAAGACTCTGTTGACCAAGTGAAAAACATACTAGAGGCACACAACACCAAATATGAAGAGACAGAAGAAAGAATAAGTGACACAGAGGACAGAAAGAATTAACTGACTTCAAAGACTCAAAACAGCAAATGGCAAAAAAGATGGAAAATTTTGAATTGGGTGTCAGGGAAATGATAGACAAAATAAAGAGCACAAATATAAGGATCATTGGTGTCCCAGAAGGAGAAGAGCGGGGTAAAGGGCTAGGAAGATTAGTTGAGGATATAATGGGGGAAAACTTCCCAACCCTTATAAAAGACATAAATACACAAATCAAAGAAGTCCAGTGAACTCCAAACAGAATAAATCCAAATAGGCCTTCCCCACGGCACATACTAATCAATCTGTCAAATGTTAAAGAGAAGCAGAAAATCCTAAAAGCAGCAAGAGAAAAGCAATCTATTGCTTTTCTGCATATAATAATCTACAAAGGAGACCACATAAGACTGATTTCAGACTACACAACTATCACCATGGAGGCAAGAAGGCAGTGGTATGATATATTTAAGATCCTGAAAGAGAAAGACTTCCAGCCAAGAATTCTGTACCCAGCCAAATTGTCCTTCAAAACTGAAGGAGAAATTAAAGTTTCGCAGGCAAACAAGTCCTGAAGAATTTGTCAACAAGTGACCAACTCTATAAGAAATACTAAAAGGACTTCTGCCAGCTGAAAAGAAAAGATGGGAGAGGGAGGACTGGAGGAGGGCACAGAACTGAAGAGTACCAGTAAGGGTAATTAAAAGGATAAAAGAGAAAGAAGGAAAAGAACACATAGATCTGACAAATAAAATTAAAAAGATAAGATGGTGGACTTAAGAAAGGCATTTTCAGTAATAATTTTGAATGTTAATCAATTAAATTTACCAATTAAAAGATACAGATTGGCAGAATGGATTAAGACATATAATCCAGCTATATGCTGCTTACAAGAGACTCATCTTAGACACAAGGAAACAAATAGACTGAAAGTGAAAGGATGGAAAAAGATTTTCCAAACAAGTTGTAATCAAAACAAAGCAGGAGTAGCTATGCTAATATTGGACAAAATAGACTTTAAATGTAAACACTTTATAAGGGACAAAGAAAGACATTACATACTAATTAAAGGGTCAATTCACCAAGAAGATATAACAATCATAAATGCTTATGTTCCCAATCAAGAAGCTCAAAAGAACATGAGACAAACATTGGCAAAACTGAAGGGAGTGATAGATGTTTCAACAATAATAGTAGGAGACTTCAATACACCGCTCTCCTCTATAGAAAGAACAACCAGACAGAAGATCAACAAGGAAATAGAGAAGATAAATGACTTGATAAATGAATTTGACCTAACAGACATATATAGGTCATTGCAACCCAAAATACAAATATATGCTCATGGAACATTTTCCAGGATACGTCATATGCTGGGGAACAAAACAGGTCTTTATAATCTGAAAAATATTGAAATTATTTAAAGCACGTTCTCTGATCACAATGGAATGAAGCTGGATATCAATAATCACCAAAGAATGAGAACATTGACAAATACATGGAGATTAAATAACACTTTTAAACAAGCAGTGGGCCAAAGAAGAAGTTGCTAGAGAAATCAGTAGCTATCTGAGGGTGAATGAAAATGAGAATACACCTCATCAGAATTTATGGGATGTGGCAAAGTCTGTGCTGAGATGGAAATTTATTGCCCTAACTGCCTATATTTAAAAACAAGAAAGAGCAAAATTTGAGGACTCAACAGCACACCTGGAGGAACTTGAGAAAGAATAGCAAACTAACCCCAAAGCAAAGAGTAGAAGAGAAGTAATGAAGATTAAAGCAGAGATAAACGAATGGGAGAACAAAAGAATCAGTAGAAAGAATCAATAAAACCATAAGTTGATTCGTTGAGAAAATCAATAAAATCAATGGGCCACTAGCAAGACTGACAAAGAAACAAAGAGAGAGGATGCAAGTCAACAAAATCAGAAAATGAGAAGGGGTGTATAACCACAGACCCTGAAGAAATAAAAGAAATCATAAGGGGATACTATGAACAACTATATGCCAACAAACTAGACAACTTAGATGAAATAGACAAATTCCTGGAAACACACAAACAAACTAAACTGACTCGGGAAGAAATAGACGATCTCAACAAACCAGTCACAAGTAAAGAAAGTCAATCAGTCATCAAAAATCTTCAAACAAAGAAAAGCCCAGGGCCAGATGGCTTCACAGGGGAATTTTATCAAACATTCCAAAAAAGAACTAACAGCAATCCTGCTCATACTTTTCAAAAAAAAAAAATGAGGAAAAAAGAACTCTACCTAAGTCATTTTATGAAGCTAGTATTTTAATACCAAAACCAGGTAAACGTGCTATAAGAAAGAAAAACTACAGGCCAATCTCCCTAATGAATGTAGATGCAAAAATTCGCAACAAAATATTAGCAAATCAAATCCAACATCGAATTCATTAAAAAAATTGCATACCAAGACCAAGTGGGCTTTATACCAGGAATACAAGGATGGTTCAACACAAGAAAATCAATTAATATAGTAAAGCACATTAACAAATTGAAAGGGAAAAATCATATGATCATCTTGATTGATGCTGAAAAAGCATTCAACAAAATTCAGCATCCTTTTCTGATAAAAACACTCTGAAAGATAGGAATCAAAGGTAACTACCTCAATATAATAAAGGGAATATATGAAAACAGCCAGCCAGCATCATACTCAATGGAGAGAGACTGAAAACTTTCCCCCTAAAATCAGGAATGAGACAAGGATGCCCACTGTCACTACTATTATTCAACACTGTGCTAGAAGTACTAGCTAGAGCAATCTGGCAGGACAAAGAAATAAAAGGCATCCAAATTGGAAAGGAAGAAGTAAAACTTCTTATTATTTGCAGATGACATGATACTATGCTTGGAAATCTACAGCAAAGTTACTTGAGCTAATAAACAAATTCATCAAGGTGGTGGGATATAAAATTAATGTGCATTCACAAGCAATGACCTAGCTGATAAGTCAGTTAAGGAAAAACTCCATTCAAAATAGCAAGTAAAAGAATCAAGTACTTAGGAATCAACTTAACTAGGGACATAAAGGACTTGTACACAGAAAACTACACAACATTGCTAAAAGAAATCAACGGATATCTAAATAGGTGGAAAGGCATTCCCTGCTCATGAATAGAAAGGCTAAATATAGTTAAGGTGTCAATTCTTCCCAAATTGATTTACAGATTCAATGCAGTACCAATAAAAAAATTCCAACAACCTACTTTGAAGACTTGGAAAAGCTAAAATTACCAAATTCATCTAGAAGGGAAAGAGACCCCAATTAGCTAAAAGCATCCTTAAAAAGAAAAACAAAGTTGGAGGATTAACACTCCCTGACTTTAAAACTTATTATAAAGCCACAGTTGTCAAAACAGCATGATACTGGTACAAAGATAGAAGCATTGACCAATGGAATCAAATCAAGAGTGCAGAAAGAGACCACCAAATCTATAGTCAATCAATTTTTGAAAAGGCCCCTAAATGCTCTGAACTGGGACAAAATAGTCTTTTCAATAATTGGGCATGGAAAAACTGCATATCAATAGCCAAAAGAATGAAAGAGGACTTCTATCTTACACCCTAGACAAAAATTAACTCAGAATGGATCAAACACCTAAATATAAGAACTAGTATCATAAAGCCTTGAGAAGAAAATGTAGAGAAGCATCTTCAAGACCTAGTAATAGGAGGTAGTTTCCTAAACTTTACACCCAAAGCAAAAACAACAAAAGAAAAAATAGACAAATGGGAATGCCTCAAAATCAAATGCTACTGCACCTCAAAAGACTTTGCCAAAAAACTGAAGAAGCAGCCAACTCAATGGGAGAAAATATTTGGAAATCATATATCAGACAAAGGTTTGATTTCCTATATATACAAAGAAATCATACATCGCAATAACAAAAGAATAAACAGTCCAATTATGATATGGGCTAAAGATATGAATAGACATTTTTTCTGAAGAGCAAATACAGATAGCTCAAAAGCTCATGAAGATGTGCTTACCTTCATTGGCGATAAGGGAAATGCAGATCAAGACTACAAAGAGATTCCACCTCACAACTGTAAAGATAGCTGCTATTAAACCAACAGGAAACTATAAATGTTGGAAAGGATGTGGAGAAACTGGGACACTTATGCACTGCTGGTGGGAATGTTTAATGGTGCAACCACTATGGGAGACTGTTTGGCAGTTCTGTAGGAAACTAAATTTCAAGTTACCCTATGGCCCAGCAATAACACTACTTGGTATATACACAAAAGAGCTGAAAGCAATGACATAAACAAATATTTGCACACCAATGTTCATGGCAGCATTATTCACAATCACCAAAAGATGGAAACAAACCAAATTCCCATCAACAGATGATCAACAAAATGTGGTATAAACATACAATGGAATATTATGCAGCAGTAAGACAAAATGATGTCCTGAAGCACATGACAAGATGAATGAACCTTGAGGATATAATGTTGAGTGAAATAAGCCAGACACAAAAGGGTAGATACTGTGTGATTCCACTTTTATGACCAGCATAATGGTATAATCAGAGGCTTATAATACAGAATATAGGGGACTTAGAGATACATAGAAGCTAGAGATGGGAGAATGGTTAGCTAAGGAGGTTGAACTCCATGTAAGGGAACAGATAGATGTGAAGGTGGTTCTCTAGTGGGCCTATAAGTAATATTACCATATTGAAGATTAACAAGATTGAAAGGGGTTGTAAAGACCTATGTATCCCACCGACTAACACTAGAAATATGAATTAGTTCTAGCAAGAATTACTTCAAAGATATGATTCATTTATAAACATTGTTTAAGTCCAGCATACAAAGGGAAAACTGCTATTGCATGCTATGAGCTATGTTCAAAAGGAAACCATCAGCACTACCACAGCAACAGCTGAGGTAAATAATGGGGGGGGGGGAGGAACAAGAGTTAAGAGGAGGTTTATATTTCTTATTTGGCAAGGGTGTGTTTATTGGTTTTCTTTCTCTTAGGAACAATGAAATTATCTAAAATTGAGAATGTTAATGGACTGTGAACTTTGGGAACTATACATGATGCCTGATGAATGCAGGTGGCTGAAGGAAGCACTGACTGAGAAGTAGATTGGTGAATGATGGTGTATACTTATGAACAATGGTTCATAGGTATATTTGTGCTGCTACAAAAAGGAACAAAATTGTGAGGCATAGGTGGGGCATGGTGGCTCAGCAGGCAGAGTTCTCGTGTGCCATGCCAGAGACCCGGGTTCAATTCCTGGTGCCTGCCCATGAAAAAAATAATAATTTAAAATAGTGAGGTATGCAGTGATGTGAATGAACACGTGGGACATTTGGTGAGGCAAAATAAGCCAGAAACAAAAGAACAACAATGGTATGGTCACCTTTAGAAAATACTTCTAAGAAAACAGGGTCCTAGATTGTAAGCTTTTATAGCAGACACATTAAGTCTAGAGTGGTGATTATTATTTATGGATTTTGAGAGGATGTTTTATACACACACACACACACACACACACACACACATATATATAACCTGATACATAGAGATAAGAATGAAGCCAATCAGGTTGGGGTTAAAGTAATTCAGAACACAGGGGTAAGGAAGACAGTGTCTATATTTTCGAACCACAACATATTCTTTGAGACTAAAGGAAGAAAGGTTTATTTGGTCTGGAACACAAATTTCTGAGGCACATAATCTAACTTAACAATCTGCATAGCTCATTTGAACAATTGAAGCACAAGGAGCCCAGAATAAGAAAGAGATCCTTTAATCCCATGTAGATTATTGTAATGCCTGAATACATTCTAGATTATATTAAGCAGGTAATCAAAAAGAATGGTAAAGTCCCTTGAAGGATAGGAGAAAGAACATGGAACCATTAAACCTTACCACAGGGAATCCCCTGATACTATGTCAAACTTTAATGACACCCAAACAATAGACCATGCCCTCAATCCTTAGGTTTACTCTTGTGAAGCTTATGCAGGTATTGGAGGAGCTTAGACTACCTATCAGTATGCCAAAGAGTTGCTTCTGGAGGACCTCTTTTGTTGCTCAGATGTGGCCTCACTCTCTCTAAGCCCAACTCTGCAAGTGAAACCATTGCCCTCCCCCCTACATGGGACATGACATCCAGTAGTGAAATTCTCCCTGGAGATGTGGGAGATGACTCCCAGGGATAAATCCAGCTCTGGCACCATGGGGTCAACAATTCTATTCTGACCAAAAGGGGGAAAAGAAGTGAAACTAATAAAGTATCAATGGCAGAGAGAGTTCAAATAGAGTTGAGAGACTACTCTACAGGTTGCTCTTATGTAGACCTTACTACTTATCATAACATGCCAAACCTCAATCAAGAACATTCCAGCCTATCCTAAAGAAAACCTAGGGAAATATATAAGATCTCACAAGGGTTCCTTGTTCTAGAGTAACTTTCCAGAAACCTACAACATACAGATGGGTCCTGGTCCAGATACCTCCTGAAACCTAGAGGGCCCAGCCTCTCCAGAACATTGGATTGTTCCATCTCCCTACCCCATATTAGTGACAGACCCTTCCAATATGAAAACTTTAGAATGATCACAGCCCAAACACCCTAAAGTGAGGGACAGAAAGATCAAAGGTGATGGAGTTATACAGTGAGGATAGGATTTAACAAATGAATCTGAATGCTGAATCACTAAATTGATATCTCTTTCGGTCTCTAATATCTTAGAGCAGCTAGAAGTTTTTTTTTTTTTTCTTGGGCAGGCACCAGAAAACGAACCCGGGTCTCTGACATGGCAGGCAAGGACTCTGCCTCCTGAACTACCATGGCCCGCACAGTAGCTAGAAGTAAAAACCTAAAATTATGGAATTGTAACCCATGTAAAACTCTGAAATATGTTCTTCAACTAACTATGGTACTGTGCTTTGAAATTCATTGCTTTTTTGTGTATATGTTATTTTTCACACAAAAAAAAGAAAGATAAAAAGTTGATTGTGATGATAAAAAAAATATTTAAGCCCTCTAGCCGCCTCTATTCTGGAGCAGCTAGAAGGAAAAATCTGGGAGGATCATATGATAGCCTATGACAAACTCTGGGATCTATCTTGTAACTATTTGATGAAGAGTGCTTTGAAAAGTATTGCTTTTTTATTTCTTTGCTTTGTATATATGTAATACAGTACAATAAAAACAGTTACAAATTAAAAATTAAAAAATAAACAAAAGCAAAAGGACAAATATTTAATCACTGAACAGAACTCAATAATGTTGATATTCAGGTTATCTAATTGTCCAGTTTTTTCTAGGCATACTGATACTTTTAAAACTTTTTTTATTACCAAAAATGAAGCTATCCTCTACCCATTACTTTGCAATAACCAGCATATTGCATAACTTGTTTATTTTTCTATGTCATTAAATAATTGCATCAATTTGCTGTTCAAAAAGAAATGAGCAGAAAGACTCCTTCAACCTCTGCTGCTGTAGCTGCCACCCAGGAAGAGAACAAGTGGGAGAAGAATCCTTGTTGCCTGTCACCCAAGTCCTCCAGCTGCACTTTCTGAAGAGTGTAAGATGTTTGCTAGTGTCAAGCTTGCCTGCACCCCTGCTCTGATGAGAGCTGCATCCAGCATTGCATACAGACCAATTTCTGCATCATTGTTATCTGGACCAGAGAATAGGAGTGGAAAGGGGTCTAAAGAATTTATTTGGGTCCAGAATAGTGTGTCTCAGCAAATCCAAAGGGAGTTTCAGTCCAGTGTAATCATCAGAGACATTGATACTGTTGCCAAATTTATTGGTGCAGGGGCTGCAACAGTAGGAGTAGCTGTCTCCGGTGCTGATATTGGAAGAGTCTTTGGTAACCTCATCATTGGTTACACCAGAAACCCTTCACTGAGGCAGCAGCTGCTCTCATATGCTATACTGGGATTTGCCTTGTCTGACGCTATGGGTCTCTTTTGTTTAATGGTTGTTTTCTTGATTTTCTTTACCATGTAACAAAAATCACTGCTTGAAATGTTAGCATTCATATTAATTATG
Source organism: Myrmecophaga tridactyla (assembly GCA_004026745.1). Lineage (NCBI taxonomy): Eukaryota > Metazoa > Chordata > Mammalia > Pilosa > Myrmecophagidae > Myrmecophaga > Myrmecophaga tridactyla. Next base: position 42,123 of record PVIY010016738.1, on the reverse strand, counting down.
GGTATAATTCTGTGTATTTTACTGTGACTCCAAAAACTGTAGTGTTGGTGTCATAGAAATGTACATTATTTCCAAAGTCTTTGCATTAAAGATGAAAGCTTAAAAAAATGAACAGAGAGAAATAAGTGCTGGAGAAAGAGGTGTACTATTCACTGTCAGTAGGGAAACAGAGATGCAGCCCCTTGGAGGGCAGTGTGGTGGTTCCACAGGAGGCTAGTGGTGGAGTTGCCATATGATCCTGAAACCCTGTTGCTCATTTTATACATGGAGGAACTGAGTCTGGGAACACAAATGGACATTTACACAATGGTATTTATGGCAGCAGCATCTGTAATTCACAATGAATGGAGGTGGCCTAAGGGTACAACTGAGAAATGGAAGCAGGAATTTGGTGAATACATACAGTGGACTACTGAGTTGCTGTAAGAAGGAAGTTGTGAGGCATGCAACTAGGTCAATGAACCTTAAGGACTGTATGTTGAATGAAATGTAGGAAACAAAAAAACAAATATTATCATGCCTCACACATATGGGCTAACTATAATATAGAAACTCAGTGAACTGAAGTCAAGAGCATGAGTTATCTGCTTGGGGCCTATTGTGAAGGGTCCTAGATTGTAAGCTCTTACAGTGGTCATATATTCATATGCTGTAACTGTTATTTCTAAATTCTGAGATACTGAGCTGTTTGTATATAACCTGGTCATTCCCAGAAACTTCAGGTATTTATGTGACACCTGAGACTCGGAGTTAGAGCTCTGAAGCTATCAAAGTCAGAAGTACTCCATATAGGAACTGTTTAAAAAGTTGAAAAAGTGATCAGACTTTGACAAGTGAAATGAATTAAGCTGATCTTGATAGGACTGGAGTAGATGAGAATACAGGATAAAGGATAATATCATTCATATTTTAAAACTTCGACTTCTGTATGAGACTAAAGGGAGAGATGTTTATTTTGTGCAAAATTTATATTTTAAGTAGCACATTACCTAATTTAACTTGTATCATTAAATTCCATAAGTAGGGCAGCTGCTGTGGCTCAGAAGGCAGAGCTCCGACCTGCCGTGCTGGAGGTCTGGAGTTTGATTCCTGGTGCCTCCTGCCCATATGCAAATTAAAAAAAAATTCCATAAGTACATGGAATCTTGAATAGGGCCTGAGATCTTGTTGGTTTGTCCAGATTAATGATGCCTCAATATATCCCATACTGGGTGGGCCATGGTGGTTCAGTGGCAGAATTCTCGCCTGCCAGGTTGGAGACCCAGGTTCATTTTCTGGTGCCTGCCCATGTGAAAAAAAAAAAAAGATTAATTTGGCCAGAGAATAAAGAAGTAATTACAAAGTCCCCTTGGGGGTCTGGGGAGAAAGGAGGAAATATTCAACTTCCCCATTTTGAGAATTCGTGATATTCTCACAAGTGGTGGGGACAACCTTATCAACAGGCTGAACCCTTCATCTTGGGGTTCACCCCTATGAAACTTATTCCTGCAAAGTAGGCTAAGCCTACTTAAAATTAGGCCTAAGGGTCATCCCTAGAGAATTTCTTTTGTTGCTCAAATGTAGCCTCTCACTCTTAGCCAACTCAGCAGGTGAAGTCATTGCCCTCCCTCCTATGTGGGGCATGACTCCCAGGGTGTAAATCTCCCTGACAATATGAGACAGAACTCTGAGGATTTGCCAGGACCTGGCATCAAGGGATAGAGAAAGCCTTTTTGACCAAAAGGGGGAATAGAGAACTGAGACAAAGTTTCAATGGTTGAGAGATTTCAAACTTCAGAATTTATCCTGGAGTTATTCTATGCTTTATATAGATATCCCTTTTTAATTTATGGTGTATTGGAGTAGCTGGAGGGAAGTACCTGAAACTGTTGAGCTGTGTTCCAGTAGCCTTGATTATTGAAGACAATTTTATAATGATATAGCTTTTACAATGTGACTGTGTGTTTGTGAAAATCTTGTATCTGATGCTCCTTTTATCCAGGATATGGACAGATGAATAAAAAGATATGGATAATAAATAAATAAATAAATAAATAATAGGGGGGATAAGGGGTAAAATAAATTGGGTGGATGGAAATATTACCCAATTTAGTAGTCAATAAGAGGGAGCGGTAAGGGGTATGGTATATATAATTTTTTTCTTTTTATTTCTTTTTCTGGAGTGATGCAAATGTTCTAAAAATGATCATGGTGATAAAGACAAAACTATGTGATGATGTTATCAGCCATTGATTGTATACTATGTATGAACTGTATATGTATGAATGTTTGTCAATAAAAATATATTAAAAAAAAAACACCTTAACTGAATTAACCTTACCTCATACAAGTTCTTACTTATAATGGATTCTCACCCACACGAGAGGGTTAAGTTTAAGAATATGTTTTTCTGTGGTACATGTCTCCAAACCACCACATTGGAGAAAAACATAACTTCCAACCCACAGGATTTGAATACCCAACTGTCATACCTAGATGTCTTGTGAGCCACAGTTTCTCTGTGCTTTATGGGAACAGCAGTTTCAGCAGTTCTCAGGTACAGGGCCCAGATTTGTTTTTTCCTTTGCATTTGGATTGGGATTACCCAGCCACTCTTCATACCATTGCTAAGAGGATATCCAAAGTGAAATGTAAATGTAAATGAAGTAAACATGAAGTCTCATGGCCTCATGAAGGTCTCTTCCTCTTAATCCCGGAAACCCTTCCCCAGGCCTATCAGGGCACCACCATTCCTCCTTGTAGAGATGACATGTTCCAGTCTCACTCCAGGACATTGTAGGAAATTGCTTGTTTCATTTATAATAATTACTCCTTAAAGTTTTGAAGTTTTGCATCTTTCATTTGCTTTTTATTTTCAGGATTCCTATGCTAAATTAATTCTTTCAATGTTTATCATTTAGGAATGATTTATGACAGACAAGAAGGAGGAAGTACAACAAAAATTGAAGCCTGGCAGCTACCCTTTCTCTGGTGTTCATTAAAAGCTAAGTTTTCTCACTCATCATTCAGGGCTACATCTTTAAACTAGATTACAAATTAACCTCTCTTTTGTTTAAGGGTCTGGTATTTTAAGAATCACTAGTAGTCAGAGTAAAATTCACTGACCAAGTTCTCTCTAACAGTTCTTGAAAGAATAAAAAAAGAAAAGTCTACTCTCAAATAATTAATTTCTGATCACCTATCACCTGGTATACCTCAATAAATTATAGTCATTCATTACATTTAATATTACATAGCAATTAAAAATAATGGAAAATTGTAATAATGATACAGATGTACATTTGCCTATCTGAGCATATATCTAAAAGTTAATAAGCATGAGAAAATACATGGAAGAATTATGACATTAATTATATATACAGTATAATACATATAATTGAGTTTGCATGTTTATCTGTGCATGGTGTGTACTTAGGGGATGGAGTGGGCTGGTAGAAACATATGGGCAAGGGCAGAGGAACAAGGCAATTACCAGCACATCATTCACAATTGGCAGAGGGAAACTGAGTGTAAGAGGATTGTGCAGAGAGAAGGGAACAGGGTTATACCAAGAAGAAGACTGCAATCACCAGGAAACCTAAAGGGGATGGAGGAAGGAGAAGAGAAAAGAGGCCAAAAAAAAAAGAAAGGGAGAAGAAGGAGCCTTGGAGGGTTCCTCCTGGAGAGACATTGATACCTCAACCTTTCTGTTGAGCTAGCTTAGGAATTACTTAAAGTGACTGAAGGAAAGGATGTTTATACCTCTGCCCATGGCAGGACACTAAAGGAAGTTTCTTCCTCGCTATAGGGGTGCTCCAAACCAGTAGACACTTTTTGAGTATTGGTCATGACAGCTTCCCCTGATGAGATTCAAGTAGTCATTAACCTGTCATGGGAGACAGCATGGGGAGTGTATTAGGGTTCTTCAGAGAAACAGAATCAACAGGGAACACTCGCAAATATAAAATTTATAAAAGGGTCTCACGTGACCGCAGGAATGCAGAGTCCAAAATCTGCAGGGCAGGCTTTGAAGCCTACAACCCTGATGGAGAATCTGGATGAACTCCACAGGAGAGGCTCGCCAGCTGAAGCAGGAATAGAATCTGTCTCTTCTGAATCCTCCTTAAAAAGCTTCCAGTGATTAGATTAAGCATCACTCATTGCAGAAGACACCCCCCTTCGGCTGATTACAATTGGAATCAGCTGTGGATGCAGTTGACGTGATTATGATCTAATTCTATGAAATGTCCTCATTGCAACAGACAGGCCAGCACTTGCTCAACCAGACAAACAGGTACCACAACTTGGCCAAGTTGACACATGAACCTGACCATGACAGGGAGGATGCACCAAGCCTCCCTAGAGGAGGATGCACTATCACTACATGATAGTGAAAAGGATAAATTGCCCTCTGCTTTACTGCTAACCACCTTCAAGAGAACAAAGACTTTAAGACCAAGATGGAAGGGCAACTTCACTGACAGAAGGAGACATGTCTCATCTCTTGCAATAAGGCCCAATCTCTACTTAGGACCTGGTAAATGAAACTAAAAGTTGAGGGGATGTCTGACAATATAAAGTATACCTACTTGGTAGCAAGGTCAACCCAATAGGGGTGGAAATTAAACAATTGGATGCCAGGATATGGAATGTAAAAATAGTCACCCTAGTAAAGGATACCCCACAATTATTTCAGAAGGTGGAAATGACCCACAGAGGAAGCTTTGGACCCTGCCTAAAAATACCTTGCTTGCAGAGCAACAAACCCCACTTTAGACCCCATAACAGCTTGAGCAAAGTGACAATGCAAAATGTTGACTGAAGCCAGTCTGGAGGATGCCAAATTGAATCCTGAGTCCATCCAGTTGTTTCTCTTGGGAACTCTTGATCAATATCAGTCTTCCTTAGTGGCAATGGTGACTAATGCTAAAAAAAAATGTGAGAGGCCATAGATGTCCTGGATTTAATAGAAACTCATGAAAGACAAATACAGAAGCATACATTGTCTGTGATTCCACAAACACCCCACATAGCTAAAATCAAAATTTAATCAACAGAAAGTTATCTCTTATTAAGAGAAACACACCACCTAAGTCCAGGCCCTGTTTATATGTGAACACCAAAATGACCAAGAGATCATATTGGACATTAAAGAACAAAGGTTCCTTAATTGGATGATCACCAGCAAGTTTCTGGAGCTGTTACAGTAGTTATAAAGATTAGATTATCATGGATGGCAGTTTTCCTGTTCAGAGGCAGCCTTAGTTTCCATGCCTACCCATAGCCTCTGTCAGGGACAGGGACAAAATGCCTTTTATGGATATGGTGGTCATTGAAACATGCCACTTTTAGCTCCTTAACTGTGGGCTCCAAAAATAAAACCTGGCTGGCTCTGTTGATATAGGTGCTCAAATCTTCCTAATCCCAGGAAGGGAGTTCTTTAAAGGGACCCTCATAGTTTGGGAGGAGGATTAATGAAAGGTAGTTGCTCCCTTAATTATTAAAATTGGCCCAGTTTTGTTAAAAGATGTTTCTCCCTAGTAGTTCCTTCCAAGACTATCCTTTTCCCATGGCTGGAATGGACCTCCTCAATCAGCAGCAACTTCATATATCAAAGATTAAAGCTTTTAGGCAATTGGTGGGCTGAATCCCAAGCCAATTAGGATGAGTCAAGTGCCAAATGCAAGGCAGAAGACATGGAAGCTTGCTTGATATTTTGGTTTGCTAAAGCTGCCAGAATGCAATATGCCAGAAATGGGTTGACTTTTTCAATAGAGATTTATTTGTTTACAAATTTACAGTTCTCAGGCAATGATAATATCCAAATTAAGGTGTCAAGAGGAAGATGACTTCCTTGGGCATTTCTTTCTCTTTAAACCCTCTTTCCCATGTTTCTATCTTTTATCCTCTCACAAAGAACTCCAGCAAAGGATTGAGACCCACCTTCAATGGGCTGGGTCACATCTCAACTGAAATACATTAACCAAAAGGTCCCACCCACAATATGTCTGCCCCCATAAGAATGGATTAAAAGAATCATCTTTTCTGGGCTATATAACAGATTCAAACAGCACACGTGGTTATAATTTTATATTCTCCACTCAGGGCAACCTGAAATTTCACTAAATCATCCAAACTGAACTTGATATGTATACAGAGAATACAGGCAACAGAGGGAGCCAGGTGGGCTTGAAAAGAAGCAGATGGTTTTCACAATCAAAATTTTCCTCTGGTCTTACCCTGAATGATATGCTATACTTGCATTTAGTAAAAATTGTGGCAGATATGTAATCAGGTGCAGAATCCCCCAAACTCTTGCCCCAGAAACCAAAATATGTATGACTCTCCAATGTCACAGGTGATTCTGGAAGATATCTTGCCGAGAGGTAGTTCTCCTTTCATGTAATCATGATCAACTGCCGAGACTCAGCATCAAGGGATTGAGAAAAACCCTAGAATGAGCTGAAACTGAGCATCAAGGGATTGAGCAAACCTTCTCGACCAAAAGGGGGAAGAGTGAAATGAGACAAAGTGTCAATGGCTGAGAGATTCCAAACAGAGTCGAGAGTTTATCCTGGAGGTTATTCTTATGTATTGAGTAGATATCACCTTATTATTCAAGATGTAAGGGAGAGGCTGGAGGAAACTGCCTGAAAATGTAGAGCTGTGTTCCAGTAGCCATGTTTCTTGAAGATGATTGAATAATGATATAGCTTTCACAATGAGACTGTGATTGTGAAAACCTTGTGTCTGATGCTCCTTTTATCTATCTTGTCAACAGATGAATAGAATATATGGAATAAAAATGAATAATAGGGGGAACAGATGTTAAAATAAATTTAGTTTGAAATGCTAGTGATCAGTGAAAGCGAGGGGTAAGGGGTATGGTAGGTATAATTTTTTTTTCTGTTTTTGTTTTATTTCTTTTTCTATTGTCTTTTTATTTCTTTTTCTGAATGGATGCAAATGTTCTAAGAAATGATGAATATGCAACTAAGTGACGATATTGTGAATTACTGATTATATTAATTTTATTTCATTTGTTAATTTTTTAAATTAATATATAAATTTAAAAAAACTGATCTGCAGGGGTCAGTGTTTTAATGTTATATAAATTAGTATCATGTACAAGTAATTTAGCAAATGGAACCCTTTCCTTGTCTGCAATGTTCTTCCATTTTTTTCATATCCTATAACTTTTCTGCATTATAAACAAAAGGATTTTCCAACAAAATACTAACATATGGACTTAATCACTGATTTTTTATTTTGCAGAATTTTCTTGCCAATTACTGACTTTCTCTGAAGATTGCCACATCTCATTCTTTTTGAAAATACAAGAAATTTTAATTCCTTTTAAAGTGTGTGGCAATATTAAAGGACATTTTAAAAGCATAATTTATAATACCTATATACATATCTATATAGGTCTATTTATATTTCCACATTTTCTTTCATCCTTGCTTTGTGTTCATATATTAATCCTACATATTAATTAAGAGATATCATTTTTCATTATACATTATTTCAGTACTTGCAAATTAATTCCAACAGCACACTTAAAGAAATACACACTATGAAAAAGTGGGCTTTATTCCAGACATGCGAGTTTGATTCAACCCCCAAAAATTAATTAATATTACACCACACATTTACAGATTGAAGGGAGAAAAACACATGATCATATCAATTGATGCAGAAAAGGCATTTGACAAAATTCAGCATCCTTTCTTGGCAAAAATTCTTCAAAATGTAGGAATCAAAGGAAACTTCCCTAATATGATAAAGGGCGTATATGAAAAACTCGCAGTTAACATTACACAATGGTGAGACAATAAAAGCATTCCCTTTAAGATCAAGAAAGAGACAAGGATACCCATTATTACAACTGGTAATTTTTTGCTAGAAGTTATAACTAGAGAAATTAGGCAAGGAAAAGGAATAACAGGCATCCAAATTGTAAAAGAAGAAGTACAACTATCA
>PVIY010016738.1:0-34061 GCA_004026745.1 Myrmecophaga tridactyla | reverse complement strand
TAGAATTTGAAAAGCTAAAATTCAAATTTATTTGGAAGGTAAGAAGCCTCAACAAATAAGCAAAAGCATCTTGAAAAAGAAGAATGAAGTGAAAGGGCTCACACTTCCTGAATGTAAAGCTTATCATAAAGCCACATTGGTCAAAAAAGCATGGAAGTGGGGTGGGCCGAGTTTTCACCTGCCATGCCAGAGACCCGGATTTGATTCCCTGTGCCTGCCCATGTAAGAAAAGAAAAGAACATGGAAGTGGCATAAGGATAGGCATATTGATTAATGGAATTGAATTGAGAGTTTAGAAGTAGAACCTTGGTTCTATGGCCAACTGATTTTAGAAAGTAACCCAAATCCTCTAAACTGGGACAGAATAGTCTTTTCAATAAATGGGGTGAAAGAACTGGATATCCATACCCAAAGGAATGAAAGAAGACCCTTACTTCATGCCCCATACAAAAATTAACTCAACATGGATCAAAGACCAAAATAGAAGAGCCTGTACCTTATAACACCTAGAAGAAAATATAGGGAAAGATTTTCAAGACCTAGTGATAGGAGGTAACTTCTCAAACCTTATCAAAGCTTAAGTAATGAAAGAAAAATCAATAAATGGGAATTTTCCAAGATTGAATACCTCTGTACTTCAAAGGACTTTGTCAAAAGAATAAAAAGGCAGAAAAGTTAATGGGGGAGAATAATTTGTAAACACATATCAGACAGAAGTTTGATACCCAGTATCTATAAAGAAATCCTACAAATCAACAATAAAAGGGCCAACAACCCAAGTTAAAAATGGGCAAAACACATGAATAGATATTTTTCAAAAAAGGAAATACAAATAGCTAAAATGCACATAAAAAATGCTCATCTTCACTACCTATAGGGAAAATGCAAATCAAGACCACAAAGAGATATCATCTCACACTTATTGTAATGAACACTATTAAAAAACAGACTACAAGTTTTGGGGAGGATGATGAGAAATTGGAACACTTATTCACTGTTGGTGGGCATGTAAATGGTACAGTTGCTGCGGACAATGGTTTTGTAATTCTTTGGGAAACTAAATAATGAACTGCCCTACACTCTGGCAATTCTGCTACTTGGTATATACCCAGAAGATCTGAAAGCAGTAATATGAACAGACATTATCACACCCACGTTCATAGCGGTTTTATTCACAGTTGCCAAAAATGGAAACAGTCCAAGTTTCCATTAACCAATAAATGGATAACTGAAATGTGGTATATGCATATGATGGAATATTACTCAGTAATAAGAAGGAATGAAGTCTTGAGGTATGTGACATGAGTGAACCTTGATGATATTATGCTGGGTGAAACATGTCAAACACAAAGGGACAAATATTGTATGAGTTCACTAATATGAACTAATTATAATATGTAAACCCATAGTCATAAAATATAGAATAAAATCAAGACACAAAATGAAGCAGAAAATGGGGAGTTGTTGACTAATAAGTACAGAGTTTTTAATAAGGTTGAACTTAAATGTTTGGAAATGGATAGGATGACAGTAGCTCATTATTGTGATTATAAACAATAGTTCTTAATTGTAGGTGAATATGATTGAAAAGGGTTGTTTAGAGTCAGGCATGTCACCAGAAGGAAATAAAAGCTTAAAATATGGGATTAAATGATAGAGTGAACCTTGTATTGGGCTATGTTTATGATTAATATTAAAAATCTAAGTTTTTCATGAACTAGTACAGATATAAGGCACTTGTACAAAGAGTTAACAATACAGAGGTATATGTGGGGGAAGTGTCTATTGCAAAGTATGGACTATATTTAACAGGAATATCTTAATGATCTTTCATTAAATGTACCTCACCAAAACTAAACGGAGGGAAGGGGTATGGGGTGTTTTGGACTTCTTAATGTCTATTTTGATATTTTTCTTTTTGGAATATGAGAAAGTTCTAAAATTGTTCGTGATGATGATTACACAAGTATGTGATAATACTGAGATATTTGTTGTATACTGTGGATTGACTATAGGGTGTGTGGGAATATCTCAATAAAATTTGAAGTTTAAATAAAAATGATAAAATTAAAAATATATAATGAAAACCTCTTTAGAATTTCCCCCAGTTCTTGGTGCCATTTCAGATGACACAATTTACCCAAGGAAATTTGAAGCTGACACTACCAAAGTCCTGAACTTTATCAGACTCTGTATCATACTGAAGCACAGGTTCTGCCAGCTAAACTGGACTCTTGCCTTGGAGAAATCCTCTTCCTTCCCTCCACAGCTGGTCTCCTTACTCCAGTATGGAAACCACTTCTAATTTGCAGACTGATACTGTGTACAAAGATTGCGAGATCAGTGGTGAGAGCAGTACATGACCTTCAAGTTCAGGACTGGCTACAAAGGAAAAAAAAAAAAAAGAACATTGGAAGCCAATCAAGGGAAAAGAGCCTTGAACATAGAAAACATTAATGGCTCTTCACCAGTGAAGAATGAACACCTGGCATTTTGCCAAAGAAAATAAGGTCCTCTGGTTGATGATGTCCATGTCCAAGTTCAAAGACATAATGTAGAATTCTCAGTGAATTAAACCATGCATGAATTATATTATTTTTCTCACACCCACTCTGCCACTTTGAATCTTTTGTGCATGCCAGAAAAGCCATTTCCTTTAATACTCATTCAATATTGCAGGGTGGTATCTTTTTTCATCATTTCCATGGAGATGTGACCCATCCAATTTTGGGTGGTAACTTTTGATTAGACAGTATCCATGGAGATGTGTCTCCAGCCATTCAAGGTGGAGTTGCTTACTGGAACCCTTTAAGGGGTAACCATTTGGAAAACGCTTTAGAGCCACCAGAGCTGAAAGAGACACCAGAACAGACAGGGACCTGGGGAAGCCATTGAAGATTCCCAAGAAAAGCTAAGAGATATTGCCATGTGCCTTTCCAGCTGAGAAACACTGGACATCATCAGCCTTCCTGAACCAAGGTATTTTTCTCTGGATACCTTAACTTGGACATTTTCATAGCCTTGCCTTAATTTGGAATTTTCACGGCCTTAGAACTATGAACTCGCAGTGTAATAAATTCCCTCTTTTTTAAGCCATTCCATTTCTGGTATATTGCATTCCAGCAGCTTGCAAACTAGAACAGATTTTGGTACTGGGGAAACAGGGTGCTACTGCAGTTTGCAAAGACCAAACATGTTGGAATGGCTTTTTAAATGGATAAGGGGAATATTCTGAAAGAGTTGTGAGGAGCTTGATAGAGAAGACCTAGAATGCTTGAAAGAGACTGTTGGTAAAAATGTGGGCTCTAAGGATGCTTCTGATGAGGCTTTAGACAGAAATGAGGAATGTGTCATTGCATACTGGAAGGAAGGCAATCCTTGTTTTAAAATGGCAGATAAGTAGTACTGTTGGATTAATTAAGCTGTTGGATGGAAGTTAGAATTTAAAGGCAATGACCCAGAATACTTAGCTGAGGAAATTTCCAAACTAAGTGTTGAAAAGTCAGCCTGGCTTCTCCTTGCAGCTTATAGTGAAATGCAACAAGAGCAAGAAAAGCTGAGAACTGAATTCTTGAGTATAAAGAAACCAGAAATTGATGGTCTGGAAAATTCTGGGCTTCCAGAAAAGGAGATCCCAGAGAATAGTGCCTACATGAGGTTTTAACAAAACATGGAAGCAGTAAGCCATTTCAGAAAAAGGCAGGATTGGAAATGAAGTTATCTAGGAAGGGTTTGTGGAAAATCCTTTAGTCTGATGGGCATGATCCCAGCTTATTACATAGGAGACCAACAAGAGTGTTGTGTGTTACGTATAAATGGAATCACTGTCAGTCTGGACTAAGAGGGGCAGAAAAGGGGTACATTGGGGGAAAAATAATTTCAGAGTCAGAACTTTGGAGGCTAAGGTCTGAAGTCAAGGAAACACAGGCCAGGAGAGCAGGCACATCAAAGCACTTGGAGAGGGTGAGTTTGCCCCGAAGGCAGAGATTGGGACTTCCACCTTGTTGCAGTGGAAGAGTTGTACCACCTCAGGCTTGGGAGAGGGTAGAGCACATTCCATGGGAATTGGGGAGAGCCTGGCTGCCACCTCATTGTTGTGGAGGGGTTGAGTATGTGCCCCAGAGATGGCAGAGAGCCCAGATGCAGCACCCATGTTTGGAGAGGGTGGAGCTGAGCAAAAGGTGGTCTCCCCAATGTCCCCCAAGGTTGCTTTCAGAAAGAGGCAGGCTGCTGGATAGGCCCTTGGAAAGGGTTGGTCTGCTGCTTTCTAAAGCCCGGAAGATAAATGACTCTCTGACTTTGAAATCTAATGGAGTTTGCCCTGCAGGTTTTCAAACCTTGGGTCCAGTGACTCTTGTGTTCCTTCCAATTTTTCCCTGTGGAAATGGGAATATGTATCCCATGACCCTCCCTCTTTGTACACTGGCAGCAGATAACTTGTCTGAGGTTTACAGATCCAGAGTCAGAGGAGTTTTGCCTTAAGACTGACAATGACTGTAGCTGACTTTGATGAGATTTTGTACTGTTTCTAACTTTGAATTGTATATGTATTGTTACTGAAATGGTTTAAGACTTTCTGGTGTTGTGATGGAATGAATGTATTTTGCATCTGGAAAGAACATGTCTTTTGGGAGTACAAAATGTGGAATGTACTGGTTTGAATCTGTTGTGTACTCCAGAAAAGCCATGTCCTTTAATCGTCATTCAATATTGCTGGGTGGTATCTTTTTTATTATTTCCATGGAGACGTGGTAACTTTTGATTAGATAGTATCCATGGAGATGTGTCTCCACCAATTCAAGGTGGGTTTGCTTACTGGAGCCCTTTAAGAGGGAACCATTTCAAAAAAGCTTTAGAGCCACCAGAGCTGAAAGAGACACCAGAACAGACAGAGACCTGAGGAAGCCATTGAAGATTCTCAAGAGAAGCTAGCAGATGTTACCATGTGCCTTTGAAGTTGAGGAAGAGACCTTGAACCAAGGTATCGTTCTCTGGATACCTTAACTTGGACATTTTCATAGCCTAGCCTCAATTTGGACATTTTCACAGCCTTAGAATTGTAAATAACTTAATGAATTTCCTTTTTTAAAAGCCATTCTGTTTCTGATCTATTTCATTCCAGTAGCTTGCAAACTAGAACACCCTTAAATTGTTTTTTAAAGAATCCAATAAACATAAGCTCCACCAAAACACTATAAATGCTGTGTGGATAGTTTCAAACCTTAGCTTTGTTCTTAGAGCGGAAAAGACACTTATTGTCTAGTACATTGATTTATTCATTTAAAAAAATATCCACTGACTTCCCAGCACAGTTCTGGATACTGTAGATTGAGTAGCAAGAAAGATTTGACATTATGATCAGGGATACTACATTCTAGTGAAGTGATAAACTATGGGTTCTAAATAAACAAAAAAATTTTTTTTATGTAGGTGTAAATGCCATGAAAAAAAACACAGCAAGCAGTGGAGAAAAATATGGGGATGAGCCTCTGGATAATTGATATAGAAATATATATAATTAATATTGACAGAATCACCTATAGAGATCAGATTACTGATCAGATTACTGATGCTTTCCATCACCACATATCTAAGAGCTTTCTCTTGTATCTGCCATGAAGGGCACACTCTTCTTGGGTGGTCTACAGCTATATCATCAATATCACAAATTCCAAAACATACTGCACATGAATGTGGATCCAAGGTCATTGGTTCCAATATCCAAATGATGATGATCAGAATGGCAGCACTGGGAACATGATGCTATATTTCTAGAAAGCCCTGACTATTTGAAGTTCAGGTCAAATATTTCTCTGGAGTGACCTGGAATATGCACATTCTTAAGAGATTTATCCTCATTATAAAGGAATAGCACATGAGGTATTGTGTGAAATACCCTAGTCATTACCTCAGTAAACTTCCAATAAACTGGTGACTTCCAAATTGTTGATAATAAAATTTGTATTGGAGAACCCATAACTAATACTCAACCAGTTTCAAGGGAACATAAAGTTTCACCACAAGATAAATAACATCCATGGCCACAAATTTTTAACAAAATTTTAATTGGCCTGCACAATCATCTGGTTACTTATTTGTGATATGGTTTACCCATTTGTTAGGAATGTTGAGAGATCTGATGAACTAATATATAAAATGCTTCCTATCTAATAAAAGTTTTTAAATAGAGGTAATAGTTCTCATTATTTTTAAAGTGTCAAAAATTTTGAATGAAGATCCAATCCAGCATTCTTATAGAAATTAACAGATTTCCTAGAAAACATGGTCAGCATGAGCTGCCTTTCTCATCTCTACATGTCTGAGGTGTTCATTTTATGGTGTCAGGGCAAAGAGTTTAGAAGAACAGTCGGGAACTCTTCATTCTGCTGAATTGAAAGATTATCCTAGCTTGCTGTGACATGATATCTGCCATTTTCAGTTTTTCTGGCACCTATAAAGGATCCATAATAAATATTTTGCTGGTATTTTAATCCAGTCTCTCTGATTAAGGGACATATTAGATACTTCCTTGGTTCTGACCACACCATTCCTTAAAAAAATTTGAGGACCTTAAATTTCCTCTATCTACCACACTCCTCAATTCCCATCCAAATGTGTGGAAATAGTACACTGTCTCCATTTCTACTAATTTTCACATTTGAACAAAGGTTGATAAAAGCAGTAAAAATAGATAATGATGGTGATGTGTGTTTTGGAGAATTTTCAATGTTCTGTTTTTTTATTTTTGGTGTTTTGTAAATATTCAAATATATTCCATACAAATATTTGTAAATTTAAAATTGGAGGAAATAAATGATTTATCACGGGCTTTTCTGACCTAAACATCTCTCATGGTCCCCTTGAAACTGTATGATTTTCAACCCCAACACATGTAATATTGGGTTGGTTAGACACATCTGATGAAACATCAGTCTCCATACTGACTCTAAACCGCTCTTAATCATTTTTACCAAAATCCTAAAGTCCTATAATATAAGTGTTTTAGCTTGCAAGCTGCTGGAATGTGGTATACCAGAACTGGAACAACTTTTATAAAGGGAAATTTATTAAGTTGCAAGTTTATAGTTCTAAGACTGTGAAAATGTTGAAATTAAGGCAAAGCTACAAAAATGTCCAAATTAAGGTATCCAGGAGAAGATACCTTGGTTCAAGAAGGTTGCTGATGTTCAGGGTTTCTCTCTCAGCTGGAAGTCACATTGCAACTTCTGCTAACTTTCTCTCCAGGCTTCTTCAATGACTTCCCCTGGGCTCAATCTGTTCTGTTGGCTCTGTCAGTTCTGATGTCTCTCTCAGCTTTGGTGGCTTTAAAGCTTTTTCCAAAATAGTTCCCTCTTAAAAGGCTCCAGTAAGCAACCCCACCTTGAATGGGTGGAGACACATCTCCGTGGAAACCATCTAATCAAAGGTTACCATCCACAATTGGGTGGGTAACAATTCCATGGAAACAATAAAAAAATCCCTCTCAGCAATATTGAATGAGGATCAAAGTACATGGCTATTCTGGGGTATACAACAGCTTTAAATCAGCACAATAAGGAACCCAAAGTTCTAATATTTACAAATTTAAAAAGGGTATTTGTAGAATTAAATCTATATGATTAAAAAATTTGTCACATTCACATAATTCACATAAACGTTCACAAACAGGAATAGTTTAATATTGTTAGTTAAATAAAAAGTTACGTCTTCTGAATTTCAGTGTTAAGTAAAAAACAAGCATAGAATTTCATTCTACTTGCGTATGTTCTTCCTACATTTATATAGGTTTACTGATCAAATAAGTTAGTATTATATCTATTAGGTCTTTGAGATGATGAAAATGTAAATTTGTGTTTAAACAGATTGAATTATTATTTTGGCCAACTTCAATTTAAGAAGAATTATGTTTGTAGGCTATTGGCTGGGGGATTGATTTCAAGATCATTTTTGGTAACTTAAAGATATAAAATATGCAAGAAGTGTTTTTGTTAAGTCAGGAGAGAGTACTTTTCCCCTAAAGTAGAATAACTGATTGCTTTAGAATAAGAAACTGGAATGTTTAGGACAAAATTAATGTATACAGAAAATTGTAGAAATCTTGTTTGAAATGAATTTTATTGGTTGTGGTTACAAATCTTTTTTGTATATAAAATTTTATATAGTTTTAAACGATTTGTAAAATTTTTCCTGTCAAATCTTAATACAAAACAAGAATTTGGTTTTCTCTCTGTTAAAATGACAATGTTTTCTTGGATTATTGGTTTGCTCTTAGTGAGTAGCTATAAAAGGTTTTTAACCATCTGAGTGGTCTGCCTAGATGACAAAGATTCTGTTTATCAGACCAATACACTAATTGAGATGTATGCTGATCTCATCCATTATCAATTTAGACAATGCCTCCTCACTTTTAAAAGAACTAAGTTTTTAAAATCATGTTAACTCCTGTATTTGCTTTCAAAGCTTTTATGTCACTTTGGTTAAATAGAAAATCAAATATTGTTTCACAGTGACTCATGAACCTATTTAACAAAATGTTCAAGACTGACACCCTCTTGACATATCACTGTCCCAAAATCAAACCCTAAATTACATCTCAATTTCAAACTGTATTTGGGGTTTTTCAGGGAGGGGGCCTGGAAAATAAAAAAGATTTGTTTTTTTACCTTATAAAAAGAGAGGTGCTAGAAATAGGTTTATTTGATATGTTACAAGTTGCATTGGAAGTGTTGCCAAAATAATCTATCCTTCTGCTTTAATTTTTATGGATAACGTGTTATTAATATACACATATTTCAGAAATTACATAAAGTTCCTAGAGATTTGTCAATGTCATCACTGTCCATGAGATGTCCTCATATAGATCTGCCTGATTTAGATATCTGTATATTATTGTTAGTCACAATTTCAGTTACTCTTTTAAAATGTTACATGCCATAGAAACAAATTTCCTTCTCAACTGTATTATTTTTTAATGAACTTTCATCAGAACCTTTACCTTTATAAAACAGTAATAAGTTATCCACAGCCATTTTAAGTCTTTTGTCATCTACAGATAGTTTTCATTCTGATGCTTCATAGAAAACACTTGCAATGAGCAAGGTTGCAACAGGCCAGAGTGCATCATCTTCAAGAAAAGGGACTGTCTCAGAGACCCCCATGGAAAGAAATAAGCCAGGTGCTTTGGGGCATGGGTTTCTAAGGACGTTTCTTAAATAACTTTGAGACTATACCATTGGACTGAGTCAAAATTCCAGAATTCTAGTTCATAAGATGAATTAACACATATTTGAATGGATCAAGGCCTAATTACCTAGGATTGAATAACTGACAAAGAATGAGTATAGTTCTATTGGGATTATTGCTGATGTCTTAATATTCTATTTTCTAGATACACAGAACCCCTTATTCGTTTCCTTAGAACTATCTATGATTCATAAATCATTTCATCTTTTTCTCCCTGCCTGGACCTTCCAGAATTTAGAAACTCTTTGTGAATATTCCTATTTTTATGATAAAATAATTATTTGCCAAGGTTCAATCAGAATCTGTCCTCCTTTTTAACAGGAGATCATTGGAGACACTGGTGTTATATAACCAGAGCTTTGACTGGAATGTCATATTTGAGAATGATGCTCATTTAATCTGATGTGGCCCCACAGATTTTTATGGAATTAAGTTTGAATTTTAAAGTCAATACCTACAAAATCCTCTTAGAAAAATCGGTATGTTATCTGGCTCCATGATTCCCAGCTTTACAGGTCACCAAAGAAAGCTACTTTCTGGCAAGTATAGGAAACAAGATACTTTGGAGACCTTGAGAAAGAGGAGCTCACCCTGATCTATAGGAAATCCATGTGAAATCAGGTGCTATGTTCTCGGCATGGCTTCCTAGCCTGGAAAGTCTTTTAAAAATCCAGTCAGAGGTTTCTTATGAAAACTATCTACCAGCAAAGCAAACTTAAAATGGTCTATATGGTAATTTGCCATTCTTGCTGCCCTTATGTAAATAATTGGGCCAAATCTGATGAACCAGCCTTATTTTGCGATGAATAATAATCTTTGACCAAAAGGAGAGTGAAAGTAGAAAATGTTTGTGTTTCAATAGAAACTATAGCACACTTTCTGGGTTTTTAAATTCTGTTCCTGCTCATTGTCTGAATGATTTTGTATCCCCTTTATAAACTGCAGATCACTGAATGAGTTTTGTTACCTACCTGTATGTTGGAGTGGATTCTGTGCTCTTGCATGTATTGTCTACCCTAAATGCCAGTCAGAAAGCAATTAGGACCTTTGTATACCAGGCCTTGAGTGACAAAAGAGGGATAATATCCCCAATCCCTTGACCTACCACAAAACAAAGTTTCCCTCTTTCATGCATACCACTATATCTAACCTAAGAACACATGACCTGGAGTAAGCAGGCATAAATATATCTAAGGTTATGAAAGAGTTTAATGCCACCTTCAATGTTTTTCAATCCATGAAGGCTGAAGTTGACAGGTGTGCATTAGTGTTCTTGTAAAGGAGACAGTTTCTAGGTACCCTAACTGCTTATGAACAGTATTGCCTTCATGTAAATAAGTCTGGCACAGTGATAAAGAGCCTGAATTTTTTAAAGGACCAAGTTAAGGCGTCCCATGATATCAGCTGGGCTTAAACATTTCGATAAGCAAGCTTATTTCCTGACCTAGGTTCTTGATTTAATGAAATATTGGGACAAACTAGCGTGCTTTGGATTAATGCTTTTAATTTTGGTTATTAGCTGGTATGTTTTTACTTCTTGTGCAAACTGTGTTTCATGATTCTAGTCGACCTCAAGAAAGATGTTTGCTCTTAAATAGCTAACCAAAATGAAGCTAAGATATAAATGGGACTCCCTTTAGTGGTCTGAGACTAAAAATAAAATTAAAATAGTTGGTAACCTGACTTAGTTAGATGGCTGTACCCATGAACCAGTCAACTGAGTAACACCACTCCAAGGGTCTTAAATGTAATTTAACAGCCATTCAGTGAAACTCACTGCAATCAAGAAAGGAAACAAATACACACAAAATAAAGCAAAGGAGAAATGGAACAAAACAACTGAGCTTACTCAACTACCCGACAAGAAATGAAATCATTGCTAGTGGCCAGAGTGTTTCAGACACGTTTCCAATGAGGCTGTAGCTGAGAAATTAAAATTTAACAAATAAATTACAATGATTGAATCATTATATGGATGTCTTATTCTAAACTTTCTGATATACTGTAGAATAGATTAAAAGAAATACCTGAAATGACTAAAAACCGAACTGAATTGCAAATTTTGAAAACCTCCTGAATAGCCCTGCTTGTACCCTCCTATCCTGTTCTTCAACTTTAGGCACTCATAATCAAAAGACAAGCCCCTAATGTTAATAGAGAAATTTGAGACGGCACAGAAATAACTAACCACTGACTTGCTATTGTAATAGTTAGTGTAGTTGTAATGGTTAGTATGGTTCTAGCTTAACTTCACTCTTTTACATTTGTATTTTGCAATTGTTATTGTAATGGTAGCAACTCCATCTCAACTTGTTTGAACCATAATAATCTTAAACTCCTTAGACATGAGGAGACAAATATTTGGCTAATACGTCATCAGATCTCCTTGCTTTGTGTAGCATAACTCTTTCTTTTTTTGAAACCCTGGGGTCATAGTTCCATTGTGGGCACCAGGCAGAGAACCCCAAGTTTGTTTGGCATCAATTTGGCAACCAAGATGGGACATGAATGTCTGCAAAGAATAAGGAGTCTGACTGCTTGAAGTTCTGTTGCCCTGGTAGGACATGTTAGCCTGGTAATTGAGCCTTTTGTTTTTGCTCATTAGACACTTTTAGTCTAGAAGCTCAGCAACTGAGTTTTCTTCTGCACTGCTGACATCTCAGCCTTCTCAGCTCTTTATAGCCTCAAATGGAGAAGCAGTTTCCAGTTCTAGGTTTGAACATCTGACCAGGTGAGTGAATCATCAAGATAGAAGTGGATTGGAGAGATCATACAGGGGCTAGAGACCACTGAACTTGGCTTTGAGGCCCCGGGTCCCACTTCCAGGGTGATCTCTCTTGCTCTGAGATCTACACCTTTCTGTTTTCTGAGTACCATTTGGTATTGGGTTCAGGGCAGTGACCTGCACCTGTATGTTCAATATCCTCCTGAAATATACTGGCATATAAGTAATCTAACAATTAATTGATATTTTGAAATTAGGTAAGTGTTTAATGTCTGTTTAATTGCTAATTGGTGTGTTACCTAGATATAGTATTGTGTTTGTTTAAATTTTTAGTGATATTATTGCATTTTTATTGTCCAATTGTTGCTAATTACTGAAATTCTTTAAAATGGGAAATTATAATTCTAGTAGCCTTCCTGGTTGTAGCCCTTTGGGCGGTATTTTGAAAAATTAGATAGATTTTAGTTTTGAGCCTATGAAAAAACAAAAACATAGTTTATTTCTGTAATATAGTTTGGCCTCAATATGATTTAGAATCAGGAGAAAACTGGCCTGAAAATGATTCTATAGAAAAGAATTCTGTATTACAATTAGATTAGTTCTACGAAAAAAAGCAAAAGTGGATGAGATGATGTATAATCAATCCTTTCTTTGTCTCTCTCAAAAGTCAATGTTAATGAGAAAAAATAAAATTTTACCTGAAAATATTAGTAAAGAAAATGTTCCCCCTGATTCAAGTCTGGAAGATCCAGTAGAGCATTTATTAACTTCTCCTTTGTATGCCTCTTTACTAGAGATAACAAAAAAAAGCCTAAGATAGTAATGGTCTTATACTTCCATACCCGTCAGGTTAGTCCATTCAGCCAAGGCTGCTTTCTAAAGCCAGTATCTGAGCCACAGGCACAATTTCTACTCCTCTGGCAAGTGTCTATGGGAATAGATGAACAGGGAAGCCAAAGAGGACTTACTATATATATATATATAATATTTATATAAGTATACATAAATATATATAAATATAATACATAAACATACAATATATAATATATAAAATACATGTAATATAATATATAAACATATATAAATATATATATGCACATCCCATCCTCTACATCAGATTTTTATAACTAGGTAAATAATACAATGTTCTATAGAGAATACCCAAAGAAAATAGAAAGCGTAATTGCCTCAATTTTAGCAACCTATAACGTGAATTGGAATATTACTCAATCCTTGTTAAATACCGTAATAGCAGAAGTGATAACATAATAGTAAAATCAAAGAAGGAAGCAGATAAGAAACAAAGAAACAATCCTGGCAACCCAGTCTATGCTGGAGAAAATTTAGCAGCACCACTAATGGATCCTACATGGAATCCAAATGATGCTGGTGACCAGGCTAAATAAAGATAATAAACAAAGATGCTGGTGACCCGGCATTATAAAGAGAATAGTGTTGCAAGTCTGCAAAAACATTGGTCCTTAAACCACTAAACTTACTAAAAATTAGTGAAACAGAAAGTAAAAACAAAAGGAAATTTCCTCAGCTTTCCTTGAAAGAATTTGTGGTACTTACTCCAATACACTAATACGGAACTGGAAAATCCAGAGGATGCTAAAATTTTAAATATGATTTTTATTACTCAGAATTTTCCTGAAGTAAAGAGAGAGTTACAGAAAATTGACAGATGACTAATATTGCCTATCTCTAGGTTGGCTGAAGTTGCCTTTAAAGTTTAAAACAACACGGATCAAGTTAAAGAAGACTGGTACTTTCAAAAGGCAAACAGTCCTTTTTGAAGTTCTAATGAAGCAAGGACAATTAGGACAAGATAAGGAAGAAGGTAATATCCCTGAGCTCCCCCTAAGGGACAGGAAAAATTCTTAAAAATTTGAGACCCAACTAATGTGCAATAGTGCAAAGAAGGACACTGGAAAAGGGATTGCCTTAGCTGACCCTAGGGGAAAAAAAACAAGGGAAGCTGGGTGACCCAAATTACAAATACCCCAATGAAACAATGCAACTGACAGTGACCTAGACTGAAAGGGCCCAGGGGATCTACTAAAAAGAAACTACTTCTCTCGTTCTTCCCACAGGATCCTCAAGTTACAATACATGTGGGAAAATAATTCATTTCTTTCTAATACAGGAAACTAAATAAAAATGTATAACCATTTCCAACCGATACTAAACTGTTCAGTTCTGTTTCTAAGCAAAAACCTATTAGCCAAGTTAGATGCCTATGTCAGCTTGAAGCTATTATGTACCCCAGAAAAGCCATGTCCCTTAATCCTCATTCAATATTGCTGGGTGGAATCCTTTTTATTATTTCCATGGAGATATGACCCACCCAATTGTGGATGCTAACTTTCGATTAGCTGGTTTCCATGGAGATGTGTCTCCACCCATTTAAGATGAGGTTGCTTACTAAAGGTCTTTAAGAAAGAACCATTTTGAAAAAAGCTTTAGAGCCATCAAAACCAACAGAACCCATCAACTTTGGTGATGAAGAAAGAAAACACCCCCAGGGAAGCTTCATGAAACCAGAAGCCAGGAGAGAAAGCTAGCAGACTCACCATGTGCCCTTGCAGCTGAGAGAGAAACCCCAAAATTCATTGGCCTTTCTTGAGTAAAGGTAACCTCTTGCTGGTGGCTTAATTTGGACATTTTCACAGTCCTGAACTGTAAACTTGCAACTTAATAAATTCCCCTTTTTAAAACCTGTTCTGTTCCTGGTATACTGCATTCTAGCAGCTTTCAAACTAGAACAATGCCCAAATAACTTTTTCTTAAGATTGTTTATCAATAGAAGTGCCTTCAAGACAAGCTAGTTGCACTGCTGTTTGTTAAGAAAATAAGTCAATCACCCCTGTTCCAGAAGAAATCTTAAAAGCAGAGGTGTAGGCTGATGGAAAACCCATACATGCAAAAATAGTTAGACTAATTCAAATTAAATGCAAACAGTCAGGTACTGTATATCATATTAAACAATATTCTCTTAAACTAGAGAAAGAGGTTCTCCATTAATAGAGTATATAAATAATATCTTTATTGCAAGTCATGGCAGAAAAAAAATGAAAAAGTATGGTTCAAGTGAGTGAGTTTTATATTTTTGTTTCTATCCTTTGGGTCTATTTGTGTCTGTCTTTTTGTCCAATATATATTTTCATATATATATATATATATATATGAAATGTATATACAATATATATATGTATGTATATGCTCCTATAGTCCAAGAAATTTTTTAATGAGTTTTTGTTTGTCTTTAGACTCCTCCTGCCTTCTCCCCCTACATCCTGGCTTAACCTAGACCTTATCATTCTAAGCCAGGAAGATTCAGGAGGCAGTGCTGTATAGAAGATTTTAAGTGGCTGGATCCTCAAGTAAACCCTCTAGGCATGAAGGTTCTGGGACTTAATACTCATAATAACTATAAGCAACACGACCATTGGAAAGAAACTACAACCTATAATTTTCTTAAAGCAGCTGCCTCCCCCAGCACCCATTGACATGAACTGCTAGGGCTGCATCAGGAAATGGGAATGATGTTTCCAATTATCTGAGTCATATATTTAGGTGAAATAGATCTGACAATTGGAAACAATTAAAAGGAGGGCATAGGTATTCTCATCAACACTAGGGCCAACTTATCTGTCTTAAATCACACTGTCCTCATTTGAAACATTTAAAACCAAATTCAACAAACCAGATCTCATTCTTTCTGTCTAATTTAGCTCTCTTAAGCTTTGGCTGAATATGAATGAACCAGTTAAGGCAACTATGGGGAAGGGTTCAGTGCAGAAAAATGGGAGAGGTGTGTGTTTGATTTAGAATTCTTTCTGTTGGGCCTGTATATCAGGAATAGTAGGCACAAGGAAATGTTGCAAAAATAGACCATATATTTTTTCTGAGAAAATTCCAAAACAAAATTATTTTTTCCAATACTACCTTTACAATAGTAGCTTCAGTAAACAAACCATTATTAAAACATAAATAGACTTAGGATGGGGGTAAATGAATAAAGCCTAATTGCCAAATTTCAGTAAGTAATGGGAGATGTCCATGGGAGCTATGGAAAAGTTTTCTTAGACATATGCTTGGGACAAATTAAGTAATTATAGTGTATTTTCTAGAGCTTGATAGTATGCTTTTTTTGATATTTTTCATGATGGACGTTATGAAAGCAGTACTTTAATCTCCAAATGGAAAAAGTGCAAATTCAGCTGAAAAAATTGCAGGGACAACTTCTATACCTATTCCCATTTTCATCATGACTTTTGAACCAAACAAATATGATTTTATTTTACCTGATTATAGTCTCCCTAAATTTATACATTTACTGATAAAATAAGCTAGCACTATATTAGATCTTTAAGATGATGAAAATTGTAAGTTTTTGTTTAATGAAATTAAGTTATTTTTTAACAAATTTTATTTTAGGAATAATTATGTTTTGTAGGATATTTGAAGACAGTATCAAAGATCTTTTTGGTAATGTAAAGACAATGTAAAGATGTGACATAAAGAGTAGGGTATGTACACAGGATGTGCTTTGTTAAGGAAAAGAGTGTAGCTTTTCCTCAAGAATGTATAGGACAAATCCTGGGTAAATATGGAAAGTTGTGTAAGGTTTGTGGAAGTGAACTTTGTTTACCATACTCAATGCTGACTGTGCCAGTTCAAATCTGTAGTGTACCCCAGGAAAGCCAAGTTCTTTAGTCCTCCTTCAATATTGCTGTGTGGGAGCTTTCTGATTATTTCCATGGAAATGTCACCCACCCAAATGTGCTTACTAACTTTTGATTGGATGACTTTCATGGAGACATGTTTCCATCCATTCAAGGTGGGGTGATTTATGGGATCCCTTTAAGAGGGAACCATTTTGGAAAAAGCTTTAGAGCCACCAGAACTGACAGAGCCAACAGAATGCATGGGGCCCTAGGGAAGCCATTGAAGATTCTGCCATTGACAATTTCTGGAGAGAAGCTAGTAAATGTCAACATGCGCCTTTCTAGTCGAGAAACATCCTGAACATCTTCGGCTTTCTTGAACCAAGGTTTCTTTCCCTGGATGCCTTAACTTGGACATTTTCACAGCCTTAAAATTGTAAATTTGCAACTTAATAAATTCCCCTTTTCAAAGCCATTCCATTTCTGGCATATTGCTTTCTAGTAGCCTGCAAACTAGAACAGATTTTGGTACCAGAGAGGTGAGGTGCTGCTGCAGCTTGCAAATATCAAACATGTTGGAACATCTTTTAAAATAGATAACGGGAAGATTCTAGAATAGTTGTGAGGAGCTGGAGAAGATCTAGAATGCTTTGAAGAGATTTGATAGAAATGTGGACTCTAAAGTTACCTCTGATGAGGCTTTAGACAGAAATGATGCATGTGTTATTGCAAACTGGAAGGAAGGTGACCTTTGTTTTAAAATAGCAAAGAATCTAGCAAAATAGACCACTCGTTTTGATAGATGGCAGATTTTAAAAGCCATGACTTGGATATTCAGCAGAAGAGATTTCCAAGTTAAATGTGGAAAGTGCGGGTTGATTTCTCTTTGCAGCTTATAGTGAAATGTGACAGGAAAGACATAAATTGAGAACTGAACCTTTGGGTACAAAGAAAACAGAAATTGATGATCTGGACATTTCTAGGCTTCCAGAAAGGGAGACACCAGAAAATAGTGCCCCATGTGAGGACTTAACCAAACATGGAACCAGTCAGCCATTTTTTAAAAAAGCCAGGATTGGAAATGGAGTTGTACAAGGAAGGATTTGTGGAAACTCCTTTTGTTGATGGGCATGATCCTTGCCTACTACAGAGAAAGCCAACAAGAGTGCTGTGGGATCTATATAAATGGAACCACTGCCAGTCTGGACTAAGAGGGACAGAAAAGGGACACATTATAGAAAAAAAATAACTTCAGAGGCAGAACCATGGATGCTAAGGTCTGGAGTCATAAAACCTCAGACCAGGAGAGCAGACCCACTAAAGCACTTGGAGAGGGTGAGTTTTCCCTGAAGGGAGAGGTTGAGCCTTCCATCTCATTGCAGTGGGAGAGTTGTGCTGCCTCAGGTCTTGGAGAGGATGGAACACATTCCTTGGGGATTGGGGACAACCTGGCTGCCACCACATTGTTGTGGAGGGGTTGAGCATGTGCCCTAGAAATGGCAGAGAGCCCGAGTGTAGCCCCAATGCTTGGAAAAGGTGGAGCTGAGAAAAAGGTGGTCTCCCCAATGTCTTCCAAGGTTGCACTCAGAGAGAGGCAGGCCACTGTAAAGGGCCTTGGAAAGGGTGGGACTGCTGCTTTCTAAAGCCCAGAAAATAAATGATTCTCAGACTTTGAAATCTAATGGTGTTTGCCCTGCAGGTTTTCAAAACAGCTTGAGTCCAGTGAGCCCTGTGTTCCTTCCAATTTCTTCCTATGGAAATGGGAATATGTATCCTATTACTGTCCCTCCTTTGTCTGTTGGCAGCAGATAACCTGGTCTGAGTTTTACAGATCCAGAGCCAGAGAAGAGTTTTGCCTAAGGACAGACCATGCCTGTAGCTGACTTTGATGAGACCTTGTACTGTTTCTGACTTTGAATTGCATTTGTATTGCTACTGAAATGGTTTAAGTCTTTCTGGTATTGTGATGGAATGTATTTTGCATCTGGAAAGAACATGTCTTTTTGGGGTCCAAAGGGTAGAAAGTGCTAGTTTGAACCTACTGTGTACCCCAGAAAAGCCACATCCTTTAATCCTCATTCAGTATTGCTGGGTGGTATCATTTTGATTGTTCCCATGGAGATGTGACTTGCCCAGTTGTGGATGGTAACTTTTGATTAGATGGTTTCCGTGGAGAAGTGTCTTCAACCATTCAAGGTGGGGTTGTTTACTGGAACCCTTTAAGAGGGAACCATTTTGGAAAAAGCTTTAGAGTCACCAGAATGGACAGAGCCCTGGGAAAGTCATTGAAGATTTCTGGAGAGAAGGTACCAGATGTTGCCATGTGCCTTTCTAGCTGAGAGAGAGATTCTAAATACCATTGGCCTACTCGAACCAAGGTATCTTTCCCTGGATGTTGTAACTTGGACATTTTCATAGCCTTGTCTCAATTTGGACATTTTCACAGCCTTAGAAGTGTAAACTTGCAACTTAAAAGATTCCCTTTTGTAAAAGCCATTCTGTTTCTGGTATATCGCATTCCAGCCACTTGCAAACTAGAACACTGACTACAATTTGATTTTTTTGAAGAAGAGTGGTTTTGTCCTAAGATAAAATGGCTATTTTTAATGTGGAGGACAGGATCTGAGTGGATATGGAAAGTTGTAGAGTGTTTGTGGAAGTGAATTGTATTGGTCATAGTCAAAGCTGACTATAATTTGATAGGCCTGTTTATAATATTTTTAAAAAGATCTTGTGTCACTCAGTATATTCATATAAAAGTGGAGTTTAGTTTTCATTTCTTAAAATAATGTGGATTGGGAGGGCCACTGTGGCTCAGCAGGCAGAGCTCTCACCTGCCATGCCGGAGGACCCAGGTTCAATTCCCAGTGCCTGCCCATGTAAATAATAATAATAATAATAATAATAATAATAATAATAATAATGAAATGTGGATTGTTGGTCTATTCTTTTCTTTCCTTTTTTTTTTAACCTTTGAAGTAGTTCTTGCAAGAACTTATTTAGTATTTCTAGTGTTAATCTGTGGGACACATAGGTCTCTACAACCCCTTTCAATCATGTTCACCTTCAATAAAGTAATATTACTTATAGACCCACTAGAGAACCACCTTCACTTCTATCTATTCCCTTACATTGAAGCTCAACCTCATTAGCTAACTGTTCACCCATCTTTAGCTTCTATGTATCTCTATGTCCCCTACATTCTGTACTATAACCCTCTGATTTTACCTTTACCATGGTCATAAAAGTGGAGTCATACAGTATCTATCCTTTTGTGTCTGGCTAATTTCATTCAGCATTATGTCCTCAAGGCACATCCATCTTGGTATGTGCTTCAGGACGTCTTTTTGTTTTACTGCTGCATAATATTCGATCATATGTATATACCACATTTTGTTAATCCACTCATCTGTTGATGGGCATTTGGATTGTTTCCATCTTTTGGCTATTGTGAATAATGCTGCTATGAACATCAGTGTGCATGGGTCTTTTTGTGTCACTGCTTTCAGTTCTTCTGGGTATATACCAAGTAGTGCTATTGCTAGGTCATAGGGCAACTCGATATTTAGTTTCCCAAGGAACAGCCAAACTGTCTTCCATAGTGGCTGTACCATTATACATTCCCACCAGCATTGAATAAGTGTCCTAATTTCTTCACATCTTCTCCAACATCTGTAGCTTTCTGTTTGTTTAATAGCAACCATTCTTATAGGTATGAGGTGGTATCTCATTGTAGTCTTGATCTGCATTTCCCTTATAGCTAATGAAAATGAGCATCTCTTCATGTGCTTTAGAGCCATCTGTATTTGCTCTTCAGAAAAATGACTATTCATATCTTTAGACCATTTTATAATTGGGTTGTTTATCCTTTTGTTGTTGAGTTGTATGATTTCTTCATGTATACAGGAAATCAAATCTTTGTCTAATATGTGATTTCCAACAATTTTCTCCCATTGAGTTGGCTGCTGCTTCACTTTTTTTTTTTTTTTTTGGTGGGGGGAGGGCAGTGCATGGTCCGGGAATCAAACCTAGGCCTCTGTCTCTTCACCTTTTTTGACAGAGTCTTTTGAGTTGCAGAAGCATTTGATTTTGAAGAGTTCCCATTTATCTATTTTTCATTTTGTTGCTTGTGCTTTGGGTGTAAACTTTAGGAAACTACCTCCTATTACTAGGTCTTGAAGATCTTAAAGACCTAGTAATAGGTCTTGTAGAAAAAATTTCCCTACATTTTCTTCTATGTTTTCCCTACAGTTATGGTGCTAGCTCTTACTTTTAAGTGTTTTATCCACTTTGAGATAATTTTTGTATAGAGTGTAAGGTAAGGGTCCTCTTTCATTCTTTTGGCTATTGATCCAGTTCTCCCATACCCATTTATTGAAAAGACTATTTTGTCTCAATTCAGTGGATTTGGGGGTCTTGTCAAAAATCAGTTGACCATAGATTTGGTGCTCTATTTCTGCACTCTTGATTTGATTCCATCGGTCCATACTTTTACCTTTGTACCAGTACCATGCTGTTTTGACCTGTGGTTTTATAGTAAGTTTTAAAGTCAGGAAGTGTTAATCCTCCCACTTTGTTCTTCTTTTTTAGGATGCTTTTAGCTATTTGGGGTCTCTTTCACTTCCAGATGAATTTGGTAACGAGCTTTTCCAACTCTTCAGAGTAGGTTGTTGGAATTTTTATTGGTATTGCATTGAACCTGTAGATAAATTTGGATAAAAATGACCTCTTAACTATATTCAATGTTCTTATCCATGAGTAGGAAATGTTTTTTCCACCTATTTAGATCTTCTTTGATTTCTTTTAGAAACTTTGTTATTTTCTGTGTACAAGTCTTTTACATCCTTAGTTAAATTCATTCCTAAGGACTTGATTCTTTTAGATGCTATTTTGAATGGAATTTTTTCCTTAGCTGCCTCCTCAGTTAACTCATTGCTCGTGTATAGAAATGCTACTGATTTTTGCACATTAATTTTATACCCCACCACCTTGCTGAATTTATTAGCTCGCGTAACTTTGTTGTAGATTTCTCAGGATTTTTGAGGTATAGTATCATGTCATCTGCAAATAATGAAAATTTTGCTTCTTCCTTTCCAATTTGGATGCCTTTTATTTCTTCATCCTGCCTGATTGCTCTAGCTAGAACTTCTAGTACAATGTTGAAAAATAGTGGTGAGAGAAAACATTCCTGTCTCGTTCCTTATCTTAGAGGGAAAGCTTTCAATCTCTCTCGATTGAGTATGACGCTGGCTATTGGTTTTTCATATATGCCCCTATTCATGTTGAGGAAGTTACCTTTGAATCAGAAAAGGATGCTGACTTTTGTCAAATGCTTTTTCAGCATCAATCAAAATGATCATGTGATTTTTCCCTTTCAATTTGTTAATATGCTGTATCACATTAATTGATTTTTTATGTTGAACTACCCTTGCATCCCTGGTATAAACCCCACTTGGTCATGGTGCATAATTCTTTTAATGTGTTGTTGGATTTTATTTGTTAGTATTTTGTTGAGAATTTTTGTATCTATGTTCATTATGGAGATTGGCCTGTAGTTTTTCTTTCTTATAGCACCTTCATACGGTTTTTGTATTAAAATTATATTAGCTTCATAAAATGAGTTAGGTAGAGTTCCTTTTCCTCAATTTTTTGGAAAAATTTGAAGAGAATTGGTGTTAGTTCTTTTTGGAATGTTTGCTAAAATTCCCCTGTGAAGCCATCTGGCCCTGGGCCTTTCTTTGTAGGAAGAGCTTTTGATGGCTGATTAAATCTCTTTACTTGTGATTGGTTTGTTGAGATCTTCTATTTCTTCCTGAGTCAGTGTAGCTTATTTGTGTTTCCAGGAATTTGTACATTTCTTTTAAGTTGTCTACTTTTTGGCATATAGTTGTTCATAGTATTCTCTTATGATTTCTTTGATTTTTTCAGGGTCTGTGGTAACGCATCCCTTCTCATTTTTAATTTTGTTAATTTGCATCCTCTTTCTTTTTTATTTTGTCAATCTTGCCAATGGCCCATCAATTTTGTTAATTTTCTCAAAGAACCAACTTTTGGTTTTATTGATTCTTTCTATTGTTCTTTTGTTCTCCCATTCATTTAACTCTGCTTTGATCTTTGTTATTTCTCTTCTTTGCTTTGCTTTGGGGTTAGTTTGATGTTCTTTCTTAAGTTTCTCCAGGTGAGAAACTTGTTAAGTTTCTCAATTTTTGCTCTTTCTTGTTTTTTAATATAGGCATTTAGGGCAATAAATTTCCCTCTCAGCACCACCTATGTTGCATCCCGTAAGTTCTGAGTTGTTGTATTCTCATTTCAGTCATCTTCAGATAGCTACTGATTTCTCTAGCAATTTCTTCTTTGACCCACTGGTTGTTTAAGAGTGTATTATTTAATCTCCATATATTTGTGAATGTTCTCATGCTTTGGTGGTTATTGATATCCAGCTTCATTTCATTGTGATTAGAGAAAGTGCTTTGAATAATTTCAATCTTTTTAAATTTATAAGGACCTGTTTTGAGCTCCAGCATATGATCTACCCTGGAGAATGTTTCATAAGCACTAGAAAAGAACGTATATCCTGGTGTTTTGGGGTGTAATGACCTATATACGTCTATTAGGTCTAATTCATTTATCAAATTGTTTAACTTCTCTATTTCCTTGTTAATCCTCTGTTTGGTTGTTCTGTCTCTAGAGGAGAGTGGTATATTGAAGTTTACTACTATTATTGTTGAAGTATCTATTGTTCCCTTCAGGTCTGCCAATGTCGTGTCATGTACTTTGGAGCTCCTTGGTTGGGAACATAAACATTTATGATTATTTCTTCTTATTGAATTGTTCCTTTTACCAATATATAGTGTCCTTCTTTGTCTCCTATTATGTCTTTACATTTAAAGTTTATTTTGTCTGATATTAGTATAGATACTCCTGCATTCTTTTGGTTACAACTTGCATGGAAAATCTTTTTCCATCCTTTCACTTTCAATCTATTTGTATCCTTGTATCTAAGATGAGTCTCTTGTAAGCAGCATATAGCTGGTTTATATTTCTTAATCCATTCTTCCTATCTGTGTCTTTTAATTGGTAAGTTTAGTCCGTTAACGTTCAAAGTTATTACTGAAAAGGCACCATTTTATCATTTTGATTTTGTTTGTCAGATCTATATATTCTTTTCCCTCTTTCTCTTTTTAACCTTTAAGTTGCCCTTACTAGTACTCTTTAATTCTGTGTCCTCTTCCAGACCCCTCTCTTCAGTCTTTTTTTTTCTTGTTAGGGCTGATCTCTTGTTGACAGATTCTTTCAGGATTTGTTTACCTGTGAATATTTTAATCTCTCCCTCAGTTTCGAAGACAATTTGGATGGGTACAGAATTCTTGGCTGGAAGTCTTTCTCGTTCAAGACCTTAAATATATCATACCACTGCCTTCTCCCCTCCATAGCACCAGCTGAATGGTCTGAACTCATTCTTATGTGGTTACACTTATATGTAGTAGATTGTTTTTCCCTTGCTGCTTTCAGGATTTTCTGCTTCTCTTCAATATTTAACAGACTGATTAATATGTGTCTTGGGGAAAGCCTATTTGGATTTATTCTATTTGGAGTTTTGTTGAGATTCTTTGACTTGCATATTAATGTCCTTTATAAGGGTTGGGAAGCACCCTCCCCCCATTATATCCTCAACTAATCTTCCTAGCCCTTTACTCTTCTCTTCTCCTTCTGGGACACCAATGATTTTTATATTTGTGCATTTTGTTTTGTCCATCATTTCTCTGACATCCAATTCAGAATTTTTCTTTTTTTCGCGATTTGCTGTTTTGAGTGTTCGAAATCAATGTCCTGTCCTCTAGTTTGTTTACTCTTTCTTTCGCCTCTTCAAATCTGCTATTTTGTGTCTCTAGTATGTTTTTTAATTTGGTCTACTGTCTCTAATCTCTGTGATATCTGCTACTTTTCTATTTATTCTTTCAAATCCCTCTTTATGCTCTTCTAGTGTCTTCTTGATCTCTTTATGTTATTAGCCATCCCATTTACTTTATTTAGTAGAGTTATATGAACATCTTTGATTAGTTGTTCCAAGGTCTGTGTCTTCTCTGGTGTTTTAATTTGGTCATTGAACTGGGCTATATCTGTCTGCATCCTGATATGTTCAGTGATCTTCTGCTCTCTTCACAGCATGTAAATATCTTGAATGGTTTACTTTGGACGTTGATTTCCTTCAGTAGTCTAAAGCCTTCTATTTGCCAGATGGGTGCAAAACAGAATGCTGGGTGCAGGGCAGGGTACAACAGTGCAGTGATGTGTTGCAGGGCAGATATGGGTGCAGGTTGGGGATATTAAGCTGGTGCTTGTGAGTGTGGGCACCCAGCATTTTGCAGGATGTGGCTGTGTGTGTGCATGTGTCTGGGGGTTGGGGTTCTGGTATGTGCTGGTCTAAAACATTCAGCACTTTGTGCACATGCACAGAGCTCAGGGCAGTGGGTCGATGTTGTGCCCATGAGGGCTGAAGACAGATGTGGCCTGGCTGCACAGGCCTGCCTGAGGCTGGGAAGCATGACTGGAGGCTGTGTGCATAGGCTGGTCTGGGAGGGCCATAAACTGAACTACATGTGCAAAGAGCTCCAGGGGGTTAGGGTGGGGTTGCAGGACTGTATGGGCTGGGGGCAGGTAGCCTGGGTATGGAAATAAGCCCATAGCCTTTATGTGCTGGTGTCTGTCTGCAGGGGGCAGGGATGGGAAGGTAAGGCTAGGGAAGGGTGGGGTGAGACTGCACTTTTGTAGGAGATGTGGATTGAGCTGGAGCAGGCATGCATACACTTTGGGTGGGTGTGTGGGGTGGGTATGCATGCCGGGAGTTGGCAGGGCAGGGGCACTATGAGTGGGGAGGGGCGCAGGTGATGGGGTTCAGGTGCATGGGGTGTGGGATGGGTTGCAGGTTGTGGGGCTGCACCAGTGAGGGTAGTGTGTTCAAGGAATGTGGCTTGGCTTACTTCCTAGTTCCCGTCTCTCTGTCCATGCACTCCTGAAGGCTCTGGGCTTCTGCATTAGGCTCTCTACACCAGCCGGATGGTCTGGTTCTCTGCTTCTCAGTTCCTCAGCTTTTGCAACCAGGGCCTCCCTATGTGGTACAGAAGACTCTCTCAGGTCACTTAACACCCTGGAATTGCCATTTCAGTCGCCTTCCTGTCCCTTCTCTAGCTGTTCCTTGGAGCAGGGTGAACTTGATCTATCCTGTTCCACCATCTTCCCGGAACTCCTTGTTGGTCTATTCTTAATGTAAGTCTATAAAGTTTTTCTTAATCACCTGAGTATTACGTCTAGAAGACAAAGATTCTATGTCACCTAAGAGCAATATCCTTATTGATATTTTTGTTGCCTTTATCATCCTTTATTTTAGAAGTCAAGTCTTCTCACTTTGAAAGGAACTAGGTCTTCTCCTTATAATTACATTAACTCCTATTTTACTCTTTTGTTGTTACTTTGGCCAAATAAGGAACCAAATGTTTTTTCACATTGACTCATTTTTCTGTTTAACACAATATTCAAACCTGATAACATTTGACATTTTGCCTTCCAAAAATCAAACAGTAAAGATACTTTTCTATTTCAAACTGTTAAAAGAATTTATTTTACCTTGTAAAAAGAAAGGAGAATGTTAGGAATAGTTAGGATCATTCCATATGTTATGAGTTGCTTGGAAAGTATTATAAAAATTAAAGGGATTTGTCTGAATTTCTGTTATTTAAAGTTGTATAGGTAAAATGTTATTCATTTAATATTTAGAAATTGTATAAAACTCCTAGATATTTTCAGTGTTTTCATCATGCATATTATGTCCTGATATTGATCTGCATAATATTAGACAACAGTATAGTGTTGTTGGTCATGGTTTTAATTGTTTTTCACAATGTTATATGTCACAAAACTACCAAATTTCCTTCTCAGGAAATTTTTCAATCTGATGTTTCTCTGAAAGTGCCTGTGGTCAGCTTCCATCTTCAACAAAAAGGAACTTCAAAAGAGAAAAAGATAAGTATATAAATTATATTCCACCTGTTAATTAACATAGCTCAGCTTTAGCATAAAACCTAAGATAGAGAATGAGATTTGTATGAGTTAATGTAATACCTTGGTAACTTTCAGAGTGTTTTAGAATAAAATTAGAAGTATTTATAAATTCCCTTGAGGAAAAAGAAAATTCCTGGAAAAGGAAAACTTAAAACTACTAAACCTCCCAATCCAGTGAATTCCTGCTGTTTTCTCAAGCAATAAGGGGTTACCAATTTACTGAAACTGTAATCAAGAAACTTTGTAAAGTCTAAATCTAAGATCTATTCCATTTTAAAAAAACATAAATTATCTCCATTTAACAGGAAATCTCCTGCAACAGGGAAACCTATATAAATGAACTAAAAAATACATAAACATTGCGTAATAAAAAGAAATATTCAAATAAGCCAAGTCCTCAACCTTAAGGCTTGCATTTATGAAACATATTCAGGTAATTCAGTAATGCCTAAGAGTCACCCCCTGAAATCTTCTGATGCTCAGATGTGGCCTTTCTCTCTAAGCTAAACTGCAAATAAACTCACTACCTTACCCTCTAAATGGGACATGACTTTCAAGGGTTAAGTTTCCCCAGCACCATGGGACATGGCTTCCAGGTGTGATCTCCATGGCACCTTTGGATTAGCGATATTTTCATGATCAAAAGAGGGGAAAGAAATAAAATATTTTCAATGGATAAGCAATCTAAAATTAAGTTGGGAGGTCACTCCATGGGTTATTCTATGCAGACCTCAGTCATGTATTGCCAACACTGTTTCTGAAAACCCTAAACAACACACTGGATTCTATCCAAAAATGTAAAATAAGTCATCTAATTATAATCTTGTTACTCCTTTTACTTAAACCTATAAGTTTCAATTTACTTACTCAGTTTATTTTTCAGAGGCTTAAAGCTACTGGATTGTTCCTATGTCACCGGTCTCTCCAGGAACAACAACCAGTTTCATTTCTCTACCCCATAATGTCAACAGCACTTTTTAGTATGAAGAATTCAGAGTGCCCATTTTCTAGATAGTCCTCAAGATTAAGGAATTAACAAAAACAAAAAGAGTAGTTATAATCAAGAAATTAAGCTTTTAACAAATAACTATGAGTGGACCATTATATCAATTCCTTTTTCTTACCTTCTGGTATTTTGCAGAATAATCAAAAGGAAATACTTGAAATTACTGAAACCCACTGAGTTGCAAATGGTAAAAACCTCCTGACTGAACGTACATGTACCTAGTTATCATGTTTTACAATGTTAGAGTCTTATAATCTCAAAACAATCCCCTTATGTTAATAAAGGAATTGAGTCATCCCAGAATTTACCACTGACTTG
This sequence comes from Myrmecophaga tridactyla, assembly GCA_004026745.1. Taxonomy (NCBI): domain Eukaryota; kingdom Metazoa; phylum Chordata; class Mammalia; order Pilosa; family Myrmecophagidae; genus Myrmecophaga; species Myrmecophaga tridactyla. The sequence goes on along the minus strand of PVIY010016738.1, from coordinate 6,037 downwards.
TTATTGTAATGGCTAGCTGAGTTCAAGCTTAAGCTTCATTTATTTACATTTCTTAATTGTAGTTGAAATGGTAACAACTCCATCTCCCCATGTTTGAATCCTTAAAAACCCTAAACTCCTTAGACTCAGGGAGACAGATTTTAGGCTAATAGGTCATCTGATTGCCTTGCTTTTGTAGCAATAAACTCTTTCTCTTTTTGAAACCCTACTGTCATAGATTGTCTGTTATGAGCATCAGGTAGAGACCCTCAAGTTTGTTTGGTATCAAGATGTTTGGGAAAATGACAATAAAGGGGTAGAGTAAGTAAAGCAAAATGGCCACCTGTATTGGGTGTTGCCAGGAGAATATCTTCTCAGAAGGGCTTGTCCAGAAGTGAAAAACAATTGACCTGCACAGGTTTTCAGATAAAATGGAAAACACTCTAGAGACTTCTGATAAGCAACACTGGGTGATAAAACTACTTTTGGTCCAGTAGAGACAGCTTATCAGAATGGATAATCACACCATGCTACTCATTGCCTATCTGCTACCAACAAGGTAAGGGTTCCTACCTATGTAAAATGAAAATTTCACTTAAGCCAATCAGTACATTTCTGCACTTGCTTCCACATTCACTGTATTTCAGCTTCCCCTTTCAACCTGCTCATTGGATCTCCCTTCTACTTTCTGAATGAGGTGCTGCCCATGAAACACTCAATAATACTGTGAGTTTCTAAACTGAAAAAAAAAGATTTTCTTATTTCTCAAATGGAAGTCCTATATCCATCTCCGCATCTCCACACCTTTGTTGTACTGAGTTCATCAAGTGTTTCCCCATAAATAAATCTTACTAATAGTATTAATACCTTTTAAATGAATTCAAAGAGCATATCTGTCTTTTCTATGGAATTAAGAATGGACAATGACTTTCTTTGGGGAACTAAGTTTTGGGTAGGATTCTCTTACATTACAATTACCTGACTTTCTTCAAATTATTCTGATTACTCCTTCAAAGTGTTCTCCACAAGGCACTCCTCAAATAATGTCATTGAAACATCTCAATAATTAATTCTAGAATCTCTTCTCTCCCCTTTCATACACAGATGTACCACAATCTGACCCATTTATTCTATAACATTTCCTGTCTCTACAATGACAGGTTGTAACTGTCGCTACATAAATATCATGTTGATTTAATTGCTGAGCCTTTATCTCTATGTGCCTTTGTGTTATATAAGAGTAAGTACAAATTTAAAAATAAATTTGACTCACTCCATGGAAGGTGTGCTGGTTTGAAGCTATTATGTACCCCAGAAAAGCCATGTTATTTAATCCTCATTCAATATTGCTGAGTGGGATCTCTTTTTATTGTTTCCATGGAGATATGACCCACCCAATTGTGGGTAGTAACTTTTGATTAGATAGTTTCCATGGGGATGTGCCTCCACCCATTCAAGTTTGGGTTGCTTCGTTGAGCCCTTTAAGGGGGAACCATTTTGGAAAAAGCTTTAGAGCCAACAGAACTAACAGAGCCAATACAATAGAAATGCCTCTGGGGAAGCCATTGGAGAATCCTAGAGAGAAAGCTAGCAGATGTTGTTCTGTGCCTTTCCAGTTGAGAGGGAAATCCCGACTATCATCAGCCTTCTTGAACCAAAATATCTTTCCCTGGATGCTTTAATTTGGACACTCTTATATCCTTGCCTTAATTTGGACATTTTCATGACCTTAGAATTGTAAACTTGCAACTTAATAAACTACTCTTTTTAAAAGCCATTCCATTTCTGGTATAATACATTCTGGGCAGCTTACAAGTTAAAACAGAAAGACAGGTGATGTCCTCCTTATTCCCATCTCTATTGATAATTAGATTTGAAAATTCATGATTGTAAGTTTTCTTTCTCTAGTCTATTGAAATGTATGTCAATTTGTAATCTATGTAAAAGGCTAAATAAGTCTTGCAATTTCACCATGAAAGAAGTTCTCTACAAAGTGGAAGATATCCCTTTAAAATATAATCAAAGTAAATATCTCCCAGAAGTAAGTGTGGGTGTGCATGTGTGTGTGATTGAGTATGTATGTGCAGGGAGAGGGGTGCTCCTATCTACAGATTGCAACCACAAATTTGGTCTTAAAGTTATGGGAAATATCTTGAGACTATTCATGAAGTGGGTTATATCTGCTGTCATGCTCTGAATCAGTGCCGTTTCTCCCATAGCAAGGATCCATGGGTCCAGAAACCAAGGGTTGGAAATAGGACCACTCACTATTACCCCTGGTGATCCACTAGGAAAATTTTTGCTTCCTGTCCCTGCAATCTTGAGCTCTGCTGGTCTGCAGGTTTTAGTTCCAGAAGGGGGAGTGCTTCCACCAGCAGAAACAACGATTCCAATGAACTGGAACCTAAGATTCCACCTGGTCTCTTTGGGCAACTCATGTCCATGGGTCAACAAGCCAAGAAGTGGATTACTTTATTGGCTGGGGTGATTGACCCTGACTATCAGGGGGAAATAAGACTGCAATTACACAATGGAGGTAAAAAAGAGTTTTCCTGGAATATAGGAGATCCCCTAGGGCGTCTTTTAATACTACCATGCCCTGTGATTAAAATTAATGGAAAACTGCAACAACCCAATCCAGACAGGACTACCAACAGATCTCAAACTTCAGGAATGAAGGTTTGGGTCACCCCACCAGACAAAGAACCAGAGCCAGCTGAAGTGCTTGCTGAGGGTACAGGGAACTTGGAATGGGTAGTGGAAGAAGGTAGTGATAAATATGAAGTATGATCACATGATCAGTTACAGAAATGAGGACTGTAATGCTGTTTTGCTCATATTATACTATTTAAATTGTAAGATATAAAATTTAAGAGTGAATATTACCCAAGGACTTGTGCCCTATTCTGGGGAGATTTAATGTGTTTCCAGTTATACATGGGACAGTTGAGTCTTGTTAGGTGAGGAAAAAATGTGTCTGTTATTGTTTCCTATTTAGAGATTAAATATGGTTTAAGGTGATGTGTATAGCTGCCAAGTTGACAAAGGGTGGACCGTCATGGCCAGGTTCATGTTGTCAACTTGGCCAGGTGATAGTGCCCAGTTGTCTGGTTAGCAAGCACTGGCCAGTCTGTTGCTGTGAGGACATTTCACGGACTTAAATTATGATCATTTTGTCTGCATCCATAGCTGATTGCATTTGTAATCAGCTAAGAGGGGTCTCTTCTGCAATGAGTGGTGCTTAATCTAATCACTGGAAGTCTTTTAAGAAGGATTCTGAAGAGACTGTCACTCTTCTTGCTTCAGCCAGTGATCCTCTCCTGTGGAGCTTGTCCAAACCATTCATTGGAGTTGCTAGCTTGCAGCCTGCGCTACAGACCTTGGACCCTTACATTCCCATGGTTGCCCAGCCAGCCTCTCCTGACAGTTCACTGAGGACCTTCATCAGAGCTGCCAGCTTACAACCTGTTTTACAGAGCTTGGACTGTACATTCCCATAGTTACGTGAAACACTTTTATATCTACAGATATCTCCTGCTAATTCTGTTTCTCTAGAGAACCCTAGCTAATACAGCTGCTTTACTACAAAAGTGTGATAATTCTTTCTGTCTTTGAATCTCTGTCAATTGCCTGTGATGTGTCACATTTGGGTTTAATGCTTAGTCAATGATAAAATTATTTTTCTTTCTCTTCTAACTTTGCAGAAAGGTTTTCCTGGTTGGGAGGTGATTTTATTTTTATTTATATTTCTGGAAAAGATGCAAGCACCTGAATTAAAATATATCTCAAATTAAAGCCATTCTGTTCCCCTTAAGCAAGTGAAAGTTATATCCCTCTCATTTCTAATCTTAATTAATGTCCCCCTCAGACATCCAGGAGTTTCTTTGAACCCCCCGTCAGCATCATGCAAACACAATCAAGCATTGGTATTCTCTCTACACTGTGCATTATCATTCTTCATCACCTTCCAAGCCAAAACACACACTTATTCCTACCTCATCCACTAATTTCATCAGTGTAAGTTTAATTGTCAATCCCTCAGAATTCCTCCCCTTTCTGGACTCTGAGCTCTGTTAGTCTTTCCTTTCTCTGGTCCTGTTCTCTGTAACAGAACACTAGTTCAACTTCAGGCAATGCCTGTGTTTTGTCACTAAGCAGTTACTTATTGTTTAATTCATCATTTTCCAGCTCCCACAAGGATATAACTGCAGAAAGATGAACCACGTAATCTAAAAATAAATCAGGTTCCATTAGAAAATCTCTTACGAGCAATTATTTGTCCACAATAATCTAACCTAGCCCTTAGATAGCCTGCAAAACCAAATGCCTGCCACTGGATCACACAATTATCTTCAGACTAAAATTTATTTACAAAATAAAGGTGGTGCACCTCTCTTGGGGAAAATTCTCTGCGGTACTCACAAGAACTCAGAGATTCAAAATCCAGAAACATTGTGTCACTATTGAAGATACCATCACCACATTCCAGAGCTCAATGCTTCTTTCTTCCTCTAGAAAAATCCATTTTGATGGTTGCCAGAGTATACGTTGTTAATAACTTCATCAGCTATGTGTGAGAAGTGTATGAGGAATAATTACAGGGAGTATTTGAGGAGACAAGAAGGATCACATGGGTTCACACAGCTGTGGCAGGACCACTATTCAATCAAGTGGTATGGAGAGAGTGGTTGGGGGTGGGTGGAGGTATTGCATGAAGGTCCAGGTGATTAAATATCAGGTAGAGATACTCTCTGCTCCTCCTCCTTGCCATCTGACAGCAGTGCTGTCTGAGACTCCAATCTCAACAGTGAAGGGAACATACCTCTGTGCCTTTGATGGCAAATGTGCAGGTGCCATGATATTATGCCATGATAACTTACTCATGTGTTTGATTAAAGGTTTAACTTCCCCTCCAGGAAATATTATCAAATTTAAAAACTCCATGCAAATTGATAAAAACTATAAGAATGAAGCTTATCAATCCAATAGACAAATACAAGTAATAACCCAGGTGGGTTGGCAAAAGAGGGAATTTTGCAGAAAAGAAATTCTCATCCTGACTGCTTAACTATAGGGATGCTTGGGTTCTAGTTTTAAGTACAGACATATCTAAATAAGGATTTATTCCACAAATGATGATTTTCCATCCAAAAATCACTTTAGATTAAAAAATGAATATAAATCCCTGCATACTTTTTAGAGAACTCAATAAACAATTACATATTTAGCTTGTTTTAGAAAAATTGCTTAAGGAACTTAAATATGAATATTAGGAACAATTTAATGGAATTTTCTGATTTTTTTATCCTACTGTATGGTGTAAATCACATCATAACTTCTTACTACTCTTTTGTGGATTTATACCAATGAAAAGCAAATTTCAATGATCATATTATGTAGGTAAAAGATAATTGTTTATTTTATTCTCAATCAGTGAAAAAAATCAACTTGTAGATATTTTGCTGTTGTAGGTACTTCTTTAAGACTTCAAAAAGGGGATTGCTTTAAGAAAATTGTGAGCAATACCTTCACATAATACAGGAGATTGATATTACTTGTATTTGTCTATTGGATTGATAAGCTTCATTCTTATAGTTTTTATCAATTTGCATGGAGTTTTCAAATTTGATAATATTTCCTGGAGGGGAAGTTAAACCTTTAATCAAACACATGAGTAAGTTATAATGGCATAATAAATTGTACCGGAAAATATATTATACATGTGGCAAAATTCCATGTACTTTAAATGCATGAAGTTATTAATTCTGACAAAATATTAAATAAGAGCAATTAGTATTATTGCTCACATTAATTGAAAAGAAAACTTGGGTATAGAGAAGGTAAATGACATGAAAAATTCTGACAACTAGTAAAAATATGGTGCTCAGAGCCGTCCTCATGAAGGCAAACAAATCAGTAGTTCCACCTCAAATAAAAGACAAGTACTCCTATTGCACTTTTCAGATCAGTAAATGGGAGCAAAGAGAGGCCAAATTACAAAAAAAAATTGGTCACAAATCCATTCAATTCTACCCTTTCAAGCAGATTATGCTGCTTC
>PVIY010016737.1:0-44317 GCA_004026745.1 Myrmecophaga tridactyla | reverse complement strand
AATTGGTTTATTGGAGTCCTATAAAAGAGGAAATATTTTGGAGAATTAGAGATTTCAGAGAGAGCAGAACGATGTAGCCATGAGATGCAGAGAGTACATGAGCCAGCAACCTTTGGAGATGAAGAAGGAAAATGCCTCCCGGGGAGCTTCATGAAACAGGAAGACAGGAGAGAAAGCTAGCAGATGACGCCGTGTTTGCTGTGTGCCCTTCCAGCTGAGAGAGAAGCCCTGACTGTGTTTGCCAAGCGCCTTCTCACTTGAGAGAGAAACCCTGAACTTCATCGGCCTTCTTGAACCAAGGTATCTTTTCCTGGATGCCTTTGATTGGACTTTTCTATAAACTTGTTTTAATTCTTGGCCTTAGAACTGTAAACTAGCAACTCATTAAATTCCCCTTGTTAAAAGCCATTCCGTTTCTGGTATATTGCATTCCGGCAGCTAGCAAACTAGAACAAAAGCTAAAATGAGAAAATGGTCAAAGCAAAGAAGGTAACTGAAGACAGGGAATTGTAAAGCTATACAAATAAATTTCAATTGACACTGTTAAAAACTGCTTTTCAAGAGCCAAGACAATGCCTTCCAAATTGATGCTGAAAGAGGGTCTAAAAATTCACACTTACTTCTAACAATACTACCTCTTGATATTGTGATATGTAATGATTTTTTCACATTATGTGATGAAAAGATGATAAAATGTGGACCCTTTTACCATGATAAGATTAAAATAGAGTGGCGTTAAAAGTCAGGATTTTCAAACAGTACTGATTGCTGTGGATATATAAGAATGGTTTTGGGGCAGCTGCCATGGCTCAGCAGGCAGAGCTCCGACCTGCCGTGCTGGAGGTCTGGCGTTCGATCCCTGGTGCCTCCTGCCCATATGCAAATTGAAAAAAAAAAAAAGAATGGTTTTGGTAACAAAACTGATGCAAAGATATTGGTTGACTGTGATCATCAGTTTGTATAAAATGAATGTGTCGACAAGGAACAAAACAAGAGCCCATCTTCAGGTCAGGGGATTAGAGTCCAATCCCCAAATGTTTTGCAACCTAGTCAGTCCCTTTGAACAAATTATTTCACCCCTCAGGACCTATGATTTTCTTAACTTAAAATTAAGGGGGTTAACGACGATGATTGCTAAGATTGCTTTCATTTCAAATAAGCAATCATTAACTGTTTAAAATCATTCTTTAGATATCAATACCATCCATTCTGTAGGATGTGTACATATTTAGTAACAGGAGACCATTGATCTAGTTAATGGAACCTATATTAGTTTAATAAAGAATCTTGCAATTTCTAAATGAAAATTGACCTCGGAAGTAATGTTCCCAAAGCAACATTAATTCACTGGTACTAAGTAGTCCCATTTGATGGAAATGAGTTTAATAGTGGTTGGAGAAAATGTAAATCTTCAAGGAAGTCTTTGTATAAAACTGTTTTCCCATACAACAGTAAATACTATAATCTAGATAGCAACAGTATGTTTTTCCTTGAGTTACTTTCATTTATTTCTTTGTTATTACTTGCACTCCATGCCTACTATATCTGCCAAATATCATTGATTCAAATATGGATGTCATATCAGTGTGGGGTAGTGGAGAAATCACAGATCCATAAGCTATACAAACTGGACCCCTATACTTAGTGTCTTTGTATGGATAAGTCTTTGACTTTTCAGATTCTCAGGTTTCTTGGCTCTAAAAGGAGTTTGATATTTAATATGCTTGATTCTCTGTAGATGTAAAAAGTACATGATTTGTTGCATGACTGGCATTTCAAAAGCTAGAAGTGGTTAAGCATTCATTTACTCATTCATTCATTCAGAGCAAATGTTTATTGAGTACCCACCATAAAATCATACTGTACCAGAGAAGAGCAGTGTAATTCCTGGTAATGATTTTTTTCACTGAAGTAGGGAGACTAGACTGCGATTAAAATTTAATGTGACAAATGTAAAAATAGAAGCAGGAAAAATACCCATGGCAAATGAAAAAGTGTTCTTAATTCTATTTTCAGTGGAAAACAGATAGTTAAGAAAGTTTTCTAGGAAAGTTTATTCTGAGCTGGAATTTGAAAATGAAAATAAATTTTCCCAGGATACAAGGGAATTAATGGAAGTCAATGAGCTATGATAGAGAATTCAGGGATATACAATCACTGTCCCTTTGCTGAAGTTTCCAGGTTGATGGGAAGTGGAGGCTGAAAGTGTGAAGAGTTTCCCATGTGTGTGATACCAACTCAATTAAGTGTTTTGTAGCATGCATGTTATGTTCGGATAGGTTTTTGAAAGGTTGCTGAGAAAGGAATGTGGAAATGCAATGGATTATTTTTATTTCCCAATTCTTTACCTTACCATTGTTTGATTTCACCCATTTTTATCATCTCACTCATTATCTTTGGTGTCAATTTGGTGTATACATCACAACTAAAAATTCATCAAATCATAAAAGAGAATGTCTAAAGATTTTTTTGTTATTTCAAAAAAAAAAGATATAGCAACTTTGAGCTCTGTTCACTAGATATTTATTTACCTCTTATTGTCCAGAATCTGACCTGGGTGATGAGGTAACCAAATGACAAAACCTGTTATGTTCTTCAAAGAAGTTTGTCATTTAATGCAAAAATGTAAACATACAGAGACAAGTAGGGATAGCATTGTAGAGACAAGGCTGTGGAAGTAAAAAGCACCAGCACACAAATATGTCTGGCAGGGAGATTACAAGTCTGATAAGCAGAGAGATGAGTGGGTGAGCAGATATGGGCATAGACAAGAAAGGGGAGATGTATTTGTTAGGATTCTCTAGAGAAACAGAATCAACAGGAAATATTCATAAATGTAAAATTTATAAAAGTGTCCCATATAACCATGGGAATGTAGAGAAGCTGAAAATTCCAATGGAGGGTCTGGACAAACTCCACAGGAGATGCTTGTGGCCAAAGCAGGAAGAGACCCTGTTCCCTTCTGAATCTTCCTTAAAGGGCTTCCAATGATTAGATTAAGCATAATTCATTAAAGACACTCACCTTGGCTGATTACAAATGGAATCATCTGTGGATGTAGTTGATGTGATCATGATTTAATCCTATGAAATGTCCTGATAGCAACAAACAAGCCAGCACTTGCCCAACCAGACAAACAGGTACCACCACCTACCTGGCCAAGTTGACACATGAATCTGACTGTGACAGTCCATCCCTTGCAACTTGGCAGCTATCTCATCCCCTTAAACCATACCTAATTTCTAAATAGAAAACAATAAGAGATGCATTTTTTTCTCACCTAACAATATTTAACTGTCCTGCATATAACTGGAAACACATTAAAATCTCTCCAGAATAGGGTGCAAGTCCTTGGGTAATATTCATTCTTAAACCTGATATCTTACAACCTAAATAGTATAGCATGAACAAAACAGCATTACAGTCCTCATTTCTGTAACTGATCATGTGGTCATAGTTCATATTTATCACTACCTTCTTCCACTACCTATTCCATCACTTTACTTTCAGCAAGCACTTCAGCTGGCTGTGGTCTTTGTCTGGTGGGGTGACCCAAACTTTCATTCCTGAAGTTTCAGAGCCATTGGTAGTCCTTCCTGGATTGGGTTGTTGCAGTTTTCCATTGATTTTAATCACAGGGCATGGTAGTACTAAAAGACACCTTAGGGGATCTCCTATATTCCAGAAAAACTCTTCTTTACCTCCATCGTGTAGCTGCAGTTCTATTTCCCCCTGATAGACAGGGTCAATCATCTGAGCCAGTATACTGTAATCCCCATTTTGGTTTGTTGATCCAGGGGCATGAGTAGCCCAAAGTGACCAGGTGGCAGTCTTAGATTCCAATTCAATGGAATCATTGTTGTTTCTCCTGGTGGAAGCACTCCCCCTTTGGAACTAAAACCTGTAGACCAACAGAGCTCAGGGTCACAGGGACAGGAAGCAAAAATTTTCCTAGTGGATCACCAAGGATAATAGTGAATGGTGCCACTCCCATTTTCACCCCTTGGTCCTAGACTCATGAATCCTGGCTATGGGAAGAACAGCACCATACATCAGATGCTAATTCAGAGCATACCCAGCTTCCTGGAGAACAGTACCCAAGCCCTTCAAGGTATTGTCACCTAGTTGGTACCGTAATTGAGTTATCAAAAGGCCATTCCACCGTTCTATCAATCCAGCTGTTTCTGGATGATGGGGAACATGGTAAGAACAGAGAAATCCATAAGCATGTGCCCATTCCCACATTTAATTTGCTGTGAAGTGGTTTCCTTGATCAGAAGCAATGCCGTGTGGGATACCATGATGATGGATAAGGTGTTCTGTAAGCCATGGATGTAGTTTTGGCAGAAGCATTGCATGTAGAGAAAGCAAACCTATATCCAGAGTATGTGTCTATTCCAGTAAGAACAAATCGCTGCCCCTTCCATGAAGGGAGTGGTCCAATGTAATCAACCTGCTACCATGTAGCCAGCTGGTCACCTCTGGGAATGGTGCCATATTGGGGGCTGAGTGTGGGTCTCTGCTGCTGGCAGATTGGGCACTCAACAGTGACCATAGCCAGGTCATCCTTGGTGAGTAGAAGTCCATGTTGCTGAGCCCATGAATAACCTCCATCCTTACCACCATGACCACTTTTGTTCATGAGCCCATTGGGCAATGACAGGAGTTGCTGGGGAAAGAGGCTGACTGGTATCCACAGAACAGGTCATCTTATCCATTTGATTATTAAAACCTTCCTCTGCTGAAGTCATCCTCTTGTGCGCATTCACATGGGATGCAAATATCTTCATGTTTTTAGCCCACTCAGAAAGGTCTATCCACATACTTCTTCCCCAGACCCCTCTGTCACCAATTTTCCAATTATGGTCTTTCCAAGTCCCTGACAATCCAGCCAAACCATTAACAACAGCCCATGAGTCAGTATACAAATGCACTACTGGCCAGTTCTCCTTCCAAGCAAAATGAACAACCGGGTGCACTGCTCAAAGTTCTGCACACTAGAAGGATTTCCCCCCACCACTGTCCTTCAAGGATACCCTGGAAAAGGGTTGTAGAGCTGCAGCTCTCCACTTTTGTGTGGTACCTGCATATCATGCGGAACCATCTGTAAACCAGGCCCAAGATTTCTCTTCCTCAGTCAATTCACTGTAAGGAATTCCCAAAGAGTCCATAGCTCTGATCTGGGAAAAAGAAGATAACATGGCAGGAGTGGAAACCATGGGCATTTGGGCCACTTACTCATGTAAGTTATTCGTGTCTTCAGGATGTGCTCTGGACCTATATCAGATATACAATTTCCATTTTATGATGGAGTGCTACTGTGCACACCCAACTTTATGGTTTGGTGGGTCAGATAATACCCAGCTCATGATAGGTAACTCAGGTTTCTTGGTAACTTGGTGGTCCAATGTTAAGTGTTCAGTCTCTACTAAGGCCCAGTAGCAGGTCAAAAGCTCTTTCTCAAAAGGAAAGTAGTTATCTGCAGCAGATGGTAAGGCTTTGCTCCAAAATCCTAAGGGTCTACATTGTGATTCTCCTATAGGGGCCTGCCAAAGGCTCCAAACAGCATCTCTATTTGCCACTGACAGTTCCAGCACCATTGGATCTGCAGCTTGTACAGCAGCCTGGAACTGTCGCAGAGCCTCCTCTTGTTCAGGTCCCCACTCAAAATTAGCAGCTTTTCTGGTTACTCGATAAATGGGCCAGAGTAGCACACCCAAAAGAGGAATATGTTGACACCAAAATCCAAAGAGACCAACTAGGTGTTCTGCCCCCTTTTTTGGGTGTAGAAGGGGCCAGATGCAGCAACTTATCTTTCACTTTAGAAGGGATATCTCAATATGAGCCACACCACTGGACACATAGAAATTTCACTGAGGTGGAAGTCCCCTGTATTTTTGTTGGATTTATCTCCCATCGTCTGACACAGAAATGCCTTACCAGTAAGTCTAGGGTAGTTGCTACTTCTTGCTTACTAGGTCCAGTCAACAGGATATCATCAGTATAATGTACAAGTGTGGTGTCTTGTGAAAGGGAGAAACAATCAAGGTCCCTGTGGACAAGATTATTATGACATAAGGCTGTACAGTTTATATACCCCTGAGGTAGGACAGTGGAAGCATATTGCTGAACTTGCCAGATGAAAGCGAACTGTTTCTGGTGGTCCTTACAAGCAGCTATTGAGAAAAAAGCATTTGCCAAATCAATAGCTGCATACCAGGTACCTGCGGATGTATCGATTTGCTCAAGCAATGATACCACATCTGGAATAGCAGCTGCAATTGGAGTTACCACTTGGCTGAGCTTACAATAATCCATTGTCATCCTCCAAGACCCATCTTTTTTCTGCACAGGGCAAATAGGAGAACTAAATGGGGATGTGATGTGAATTACCACCCCTGTATCCTTCAAGTCCTTAAGAGTGGCAGTAATCACTGCAATCCCTCCAGGAATCCGATATTGCTTCTGATTTACTATTTTGTGAGGTAGGGGCAGTTCCAGTGGCTCCCACTTGGCCTTTCCCTTATTAATAGCCCCCACTGCATGAGTTAGAGAGCCAATTGGGGATTCTGCCAGTTGCTCGGTATGTGTCTATACCAATTATACATTCTGGAACTGGGGAAATAACTACAGAATGGGTATAGGGCCCCATTGGACCCACTGTGAGACGGACCTGAGCTAAAACTCCATTGATCACCTGGCCTCCACAAGTATCCACTCTGACTGCTAGACCAGAGTGACATTTTGGGTCACCTGGAAATAATATTACTTCTGAAACAGTGTCTAATAATCCCTGAAATATCTGATCATTTCCTTCCCCCAATGCACAGTTACCCTGGTAAAAGGTCATCAGTCTCCTTGAGGAAGGCTTGGAAGAAGATTAACAGTATAAATTTGTTATTTACAAATTTTTTATTTATAAATTTGTGACAGGGTAACAGGGTTCTCCCCCAAAGGGGCCTGGCCTCCCTTTCATTCAAGGGGCTCTGGGTCTGTAAACTGTCTCAAGTCTGGAAATTGATTAAGGGCCCGTGACTCTGTGCTTATAATTCAAGTTAGACTTCTGTTCACTTGACCTAGAACTCTTTTTCTTATACAGCTCAAACAAGAATTTAGTATAGTGCCCATCTATTGTATTTCTAGGTACTACATGATTTACTAGCCAATGCCGTAAATCTCTGTGACTTAGATTATTTTGACTCCTGCTTTGAGTTTTCTGTCTATTATAATAGACCATCCTGTCTTTGGCAATTAAGTCCTGCTACCTGGTTCTGCCAATCTGGGATCTGGTCATCCCCATTGTGTTTAAGGGTCCTAGCTCAGTGACAGCAGTTCCCACAGTAATATCTGACCTACAAAGAAGGGCAACTACAGAGCTCTTCAAGGATGATAGAGATAGTCTCACAAGTTTATTTCTCAGTGTTCTCATAAAAGATGCATTCTCCAGATATTCCTGGGTTGTAAAGAGCAGGCTTTGCATGATGAATTCATTCTAACATTGTAATCTTTCTAAGCCTCTGGATCCCCTCATCTACATTATACCAGGGCAGTTCTGGCATTTCAACCTCAGGTAATGTCAGCCACCTTTTGATCCATGTTACAACCAACCATCCAAACAAACTGTTAATACCTTTTCTAACCATTGAGCTATAATATTGAATGCAGAATCCTTGCTTATTTGGCCCATATCAATAAATTCAGCCTGATCCAGCCTTATATCCTCCCACCATAATCCCACACCCTTAAAATCCCTCGCCACACATATTCCCCTGATTTCTGTCCTTTTAAACTGGAAAACTCACACAGTTCTTTTGGAGCATAATATACCTCCTGATGTGTGATACTTTGTACCTCACCTTTAGGGGCCTGTTAGGAATTTAGTCCAATTAGAAGTCTGGAAGAAATAAGGGGTGGTGGGGGTGGGTCATGAAAAGAATTAGAAAAATCTTCCACGCCATTTGCTTCAGGGCCTTCATTTGCAGTTTCATCTGGTGAAACAGGATTAATCACTCTAGGGCTAATCCCTTCAGGTGGAGGTTGGGTTGCCAACTCCTCAAGGCACGGTGGAGGTGGGGCGGTTATGTCTTCAGGGGAAACTATTGCAGGGTTATCTAGAGAAGACTCAGCATGACCTAGGGTTTCAACCTCACCCCTGACATCATTGTCAATCCATATGTCACCATCCCATTTTTTCAGGGTCCCACTCCTTTCCAATCAATGCCCTCACTTTAACAGCAGACACCAGGCAAGGTTGAGATTTCAGTTTACTTTGTAACGTTGCTACTCTAACAATAAGATTCTGGGTCTGATTTTCAGAGATCTTAAGTCTACAGCTAAGCAAATAAAATTTCCCTTCAGGACACACATAGAAATGTTTACGTCTGTCAGATGGCACTTAAGCTTATTATTTGAAGCCTTAAGCCCACCCCTTTCACTCATTAATGTATACAGTGTATCTAACAACAAGCAGCCAACATCTGTATAACTCCTATTTCCTCAAAACTCTGTAAAGGTGTCGGAAACATCATTTTCCAGAGCCTGGCTTCATATAAGCAAAGCATTAGAAGAATTGAATGGTGATGTTTTGACTATCTCTTTTGCCAACTCACCCCATGGATTGGGAGTGTCATTCTGATTATGGGAATCAGAGTCCTTAGTGTCTTTGAGTCCATTCAGAGTAGAAAACCATTCATATAAACCCATTTTTAAGATTCTGTTTCTTAAGAACCACTCCTGGAACCAATTTGTATTAATCAGGGTTCTCTAGAGAAACAGAATCAACCAGAAATATTCATAAATATAAAATTTATTAAAGTGTCTCATGTAACTGTGAGAATGTGGAGTCCAAACTCCATAGGGCAGGCTTAGAAACTGATAATTCTGATGGAGGATCTGGACAAATCTATAGGAGAGGCTCACCAGCCAAAGCAGGAAGAGAGCCTGTCTCTTCTGAATCCTTAAAAGGCTTCCAGTGATTAGAGTAAGCATCACTCATTGCAGAAGACACTCTCCTTGGCTGATTACAAATAAAATCAGCTGTGGATGTAGCTGATGTGATTATGATTTAATTCTATGAAATGTCCTGATAGCAACAAACAAGCCAGCATTTGCCCAACCAGACCAACAGGTACCACCATCTGGCCAAGATGACACATGAACCTGACCATGACAGGAGACAACCAAGCATGGAGAACTAAATGTGCAATGGTGTGAGGAAGTGTAACATGCAGATATCTCCAGTTTGATATATTTTCTTCTCTGAGTTCAAAGATAGAAATTGGTTTGATGTTCCTAGAATTGGTTTCATTTATTCTTAAAAGATAATTAAATTATTAATTGTGTCTACTGGTTAGTATTTAACTGCTATTAGACTGCATTCTTCCACTCATTCCTCAGTGCAGGCAAAGACAGTAATTTATGCATCTATGTGCAATCAAGGGATTAAAAAGTAAACCTGTGCTATGCTCATTATAGCTCATCTTTCTTCTAAAGCTAAAAATAGGTATCTCTGCACTAATGATGCAGTTTTGACTATGTTACAGGAAAAGATACAAAATTATTCCTGCATGGAGCATTCTATTAATATTTCTAGAATTTTTGGTGATTTTGTAAATGCAGTTGTTTTACTTTATTGTTGGATTGTTCATTCCTTATATATATTTTTTAATATTGATTTTATATCCTGAAATTTTGCTAAACTAATTTATTCATTATAATATTTTTTGAAGATTCCTCAGGATTTTCTAATACAAGATAGTGAACTCTACAAATAGAGATAGTTGCCTTCCTCCATTCAAATTTGGATGCCTTTTATTTCTTTTCCTCACATTCTGTATATGTGGGGACTCATCTTCAATGCTCAGCCAGCTTATAACCCTGCCTGAGTTTTCAGTTCCTGCTTCTACAGGGCCTTAAGACCAGCCAGACATGAGAGATCCAGTCCCTTTTCTACCCTTTCTATCTTTGCACACAGCCTCGCACATGTATGAGGCCTCCTATATCCCAGGAATATATCAGAGCTTTTCAAAGACTCTACAGGCATCTTTTTCTCCCAGCTCTTCCTTCTTAAGTTTTTTTTTTTAATTTACATATGGGCAGGAGGCACCAGGGATCGAACTCCAGACCTCCAGCACGGCAGGTCGGAGCTCTGCCTGCTGAGCCACAGCAGCCGCCCTCTTCTTAAGTTTTTGATAAGGCTTTTGTTTGCCCAACTAATACTGCAGTCTCAGTCAGCTGCAATATTAAGCAATTGCTGCTGATTGTTTTCAGCAATTACCTTGGGAACAGGAAGTTTCCCACAGAGCGGCTCTGAGTCAGGTCAAATGACATCAGTGGGCATTGAAATCCTCAACCTCTTTAAAGAGATTCAGCAAAAAAAAAAAGACAACTCTCATTTGTTAAGAGCTCTGGAGGAAGGTACAGACTGGAGAAGGATCCCACAAATGCTGAGTCAAAGAAAGAGAGAAATATCAGGTAGGACACCTCCATCCCGGACAGACAAGTCCCCTCCCCTCCCTCTCATTCAGTCTCACACACCATGGGGAATGCACAGAGGTAGCAGCCAGGATCCCTCCCACCACCCACTGGTGATACAGACTATAAAATCTCTCACAGAGGTGAGACAGATCTCCACCCATATCCAGAAACAGAGACCCAAACCCACAGAGACCCACAGCAGGACTTAGCTGCTGGGGAGGATGGAATACAAAAGGGCAGCAAGGAAGATTTTCCAAAGAAAGAGGAATAGTCAGGGAACTGCAATATCTTCTTTAAAAGCAGCAGAAGCCTGGCAGAAATTACCCAAATCAGCTTATTGGTGACCCGGGGGACAAAGGAAGACATTTTAAGGTCCAGATCAGTGAGATGAAGAGTCTGAGAAAACATGGACAGAGACTGCATTTCCAACCCTGGGTCTTGTTGCCCATCCCCCACCCTTGAGGAAAACAGTAGCAAGCAGCCCAATCCTTGCCTGCAGACTGGGGGAGCTGGGAGAATTCTTCACTGCAAGTAAAGTGGGAAACACTGCCCCACACTGAGCCAGATTTGGTCAGTAAAATGAGGACACAGGATCAGCCCAGCCTGGTCAGGAGGCAATGTCTGAGAGTGACTAAATTGCCAAACAGTGCCATCTTCTGGGCATACCTAAAAGTACAAGGGAATTAAAGGCTTTCAGAAACTCTCCAGACCTTATCCCAGGCCATCTGGAGCTAGTCTACACCCCATGCGTGGGAACCCAACCCTGTTTTGGCTGAGAAATATGGAGAAAACCCAACCGTCAAAACAACACCCTTAAACAAACCCAGGTTTTGTTGGCCACCAAAAAGCAGGGCATTCCTGGACCAGCTGTTGGCTGGGGAATTTGAACCTCTCAGTCCCACAGCACAGGGTCTTTCCTGGTACACAGTACTTACCCCTTACCCACAGAGTTGGCGACTTCCAGCACATACAGAACACTGTGGCCTTCACTGGATTGTTGTCTGGTTGAGACCCAGCCCAGATAGCCACTGCAGACAGCAGGGGCAAAGGTTGTGGGGAAGAGGTGGTCTGAGAGTACCATCTTCTGGGACGACAGGGAAAGTGCAGTCAGGCAAAATGCTGGGCTTTTAGTCCCAGCCCCTAACAGACTTCAAAAAAAGGATTGCACTTCTGTGTGAGGCCCTGGCCCTGGCTTGTTGGGGAATTACTTACCAACGAAGTGCCAAAGGAGACCATCAATGCATACCCAAGCGAAGGCAAAACCTCAGACAAGTGAGGGAAATTAACTTTCAAAATAACCTTATCAAGGTAAACAAATAACCAAAAACCAATGCTTCAGTTTGTTAAAGCTGCTGGAATGCAATGTACAAGAAATGGATTAACATTTATAAAGGGTATTTGCAAAGTTAAAAATTTGCACTTCTAAGGCCATAATGATTTCTAAACTAAGGCATCCAGAGAAAGATACCTTCACTCTGAAGAAAGGCCTATGGTATCTGGGATTTCTCTTTTACATGGGATGACACATGGCAATGTCTGCTGTTCTTCTCTTCCAACTTCTGGTTTCAAACAGCTCTCTCAAGTCCTGTAGGTCCTATTGGCATCCCCTGGGGTGTCCTCTTTCTGTATCTTCAAAAATTTATGTTTAGGTGTCTGTTCTCTATATCAACTCTGAGCGCTCTACCTACCTATCTATCTGTCTGTCTATCTATCTATCTATCTATCTATCTATCTATCTATCTATCTATCTGTCTGTCTGTCTGTCTGTCCGTCCATCTGTCTGTCCATCCGTCCTTCCGTCTGTCCATCCGTCCGTCCGTCCGTCCGTCCGTCCGTCCATCCATCCATCCATCCATCCATCCATCCATCCATCCATCCATCCATCCATCCATCCATCCATCTATCTATCTATCTATCTATCTATCTATCTATCTATCTATCTATCTATCTATCTATCTATCTATCTATCTTCACTTTTAATCACTCCAGTAATTAATTAAGACCCACCATAAATGGGCTGGGTCACATCTCCATGGAAATAGTCTAATCAAAAGGTCCCACCCACAATTGGTTGGGTCACATCTCCATGGAATCAACCTAACCAAAATATGCCAGCTGCAATAAGTCTGTCCTCACAAGATTGGATTAGAAGATATTGCTTTTCTGGGGTGCATAACAGTTTCAAACCAGCACACCACCACCAACAAAAAAATCACAAAGCACATGAAGGGGCGAGAAAGTATGGCCAAGCAAAATGACCAAATTAAAAAGCCAGAAGAGACATAGAATTTGAATAACTAATCAAAGATGTTCAAACAAATCTCCTAAAGAAATTCAGTGGGTTGACTAAAGACAAAGGATATCAAGAATACACTATAGGGACAGGAAGAAGAATTTGAAGGTATAAATAGAATACTAGCAGGCCTTATGAAATGAAAAATATTGTCAATCAAAATAAAAATATACTAGAGACACACACAAGCAGATTTGAAGAAGCAGAAGAAATAATAAGCAAACTAGAGGCCAGAACAACTGAATTTGAATGCACAAAAGAAAAAAATGATGAAAAAGATGGAAAATTTTAAATTGGATCACAGGGAAATGATTGGCTACATGAAACACATGAATATAAGAATCATTGGTTTCTGAGAAGGAGAAGAGAAAAATAAAGATCTAGGAAAATTATTTGAAGAGATAATTGGAAAAAATTTCCAAGTCCTTATAAAAGACATAAATATGCAAATCAAAGAAGTCCTATGAAATTCAAATAGAATAAACCCACATAGACTCACTTAAAGACATATACTGAGCAGACTGGCAAATGCTGAGGAGGAGTCCTGAAAATAGTAAGAGAAAAGTGAATCACCACATACAAGGAAAGCCACATAAGATGAAGTGCTGACTATACCTCAGGCACCATGGAGGCTAGAAGGCAGTGGTACAATATATTTAAGGTTCTGAAAAAGACAAATGGCCAGCCATGAATTCTTTATCCAGCAAAGTTGTCCTCCAAAAGTGAGGGAGAGTTTAAAATTTTCAAAAATAAACAAATCATGAGAGAATTTGTTAACAAGAGTTCTGCTCTACAAGAAATACTAATGGAAGTTCTGTTGGCTGAGAAAAAGGACAGGAGAGTGAGGCCTGAAGGAGGGCACAGAATTGAAAAGTATTAGTAAGGGTAACTTAAAAGATAAAAACAGAACAAAGTAGATCTGATAAATTAAAAAAAAGATGTCAGGTTCATGTGTCAATTTGGCCAGGTGGTGGTGCCCATTTGTCTGGTTGGGCAAGCACTAGCCAGTCTGTTGGTATAAGGACATTTCATGGACTTAAATCATGATCACATTGGCTGCATCCATAGCTGATTGCATTTGTAATCAGCTATGAGGAGTGTCTCCTGCAATGAGTGACACTTAATCTAATCACCAGAAGGATTTTAAGGAGGATTCAGAAGAGAGCATCACTCTTCCTGCTTCAGCCAGTGAGCTTCTCCCATGGAGTTCATCCAGACCCTTTATCAGAGCTGCCAGTTTCACAGCCTGACCTATGGCTTTTGCACTATTCCATTTCCACAGTTGTCCAGCCAGCTTCTGCTGAGAATTCATTGAGGACCTTCATCAGAGTTGCTTGCAACCTACCCTACAGACCTTGGACGCTTACATTCACATGGTTGCCCAGACAGCCTCTCCACCAGGATCATTGAGGACCTTCATCCTCAAGTTGCCAGCTTGTGAACTGTCCTACAGACCTTGGACTCTACATTCCCATGGTTACATGAGATACTTTTATACATTTTATATCTATGGATATCTCCTGCTGATTCTGTTTCTCTAGAGAACCCTAGCTAATACAGCTTGGCACCAGGAGTGGTTCATAAGAAATAGAATCTAAAAAATGGGTTTTTACAATTGTTTTCTATTCTGGATTCAAAGGCACTAAGGACTCTGTTTCCCATAATCAGAATGGTGCTTGCCAATCCATGGGGTGAGCTTACAAAAGAGTAGTCAAAATATCACCATTGGATTCTCCTAATGCTTTGCTTATACAAAGCCAGGCTCTGGGGGATAATGTTTTTGACACCTTTATGGAGTTTTGTGGAAGTAAGAGGCAGGTATGGAAATGTTGGCTGGTTGCTTTTAGATATGCTGCATACATTGATGAGGGAAAGGGATGAGCTTCAAATGAGAAGCTTATGCACTATATGACAGATGTAAATGTTTCTATGAGTGCCCTGAAGGAAAATCTTATTTCCTGTTGCTCCAAACTTGAGATCTCTGAAAATCAGACAAAGAATCTCATTGTTAGAGTAGCTAACTTTACAACATAAACTGAAATCTCAGTCTACATGGTGTCTGACACTAAAGTGAGGGCATTGATTAGAAAGGAGTGGGACCCTGAAAAATGGGATGGTGACATATGGATTGATAAAGATGGCAAAGGAAGGTTGAAACCCTAGATCATGCTGTGTCTTTTAAAGATATCCCTGTAATAGTCAGCCTTGAGGACATAGCCACACCACCTCCAGCCTCCCTTGAAGAGTTGGCCACCCAACTTCAAACTAAACGGAT
The DNA here is from genome assembly GCA_004026745.1 of Myrmecophaga tridactyla. NCBI lineage: Eukaryota > Metazoa > Chordata > Mammalia > Pilosa > Myrmecophagidae > Myrmecophaga > Myrmecophaga tridactyla. Next base: position 29,273 of record PVIY010016737.1, on the reverse strand, counting down.
TAACCCTAGAGTGATTACTCCTGTTTCACCAGATGTAACTGCAAACAAATGCCTTGAAGCAATTGGCTTGGGAGATACTTCTAATTCTTTTCATGACCCATCCCTACCACCTCCCCTTTCTTCCAGACCTATAACTAAACTAGAGTCCCAACAGGCCCCTAAAGGTGAGGTAAAAAATGTCACCCATGAGAAGGTATGTTATACTACAAAAGAGCTGTCTGAGTTTTCCAATTTATAAAGGGGGAAATCAGAGGAATATGTGTGGCAATGGTTTTTCAGGGTGTGGGATAATGGTGGGGGAACATAAAGCTGGATCAGGCTGAATTTATTGATATAAGCCCACTAAGCAGAGATTCTGCATTCAGTATTCTAGCTCAAGGGGTAAGAAAAGGCATTAACTGTTTGGATGATTGGCTGAAGCATGGATCAAAAGGTGGCCAACATTACCTAAGTTTAAAATGCCAGAGCTGCCTTGATATAATGTAGATGAGGGGATCCAGAGGCTTAGAGAGATTGGATTTATCATTCAAAACCTGCTTATATACCCCAGGCATGTCTGGAGGATGTACATTTTACCAGAACTGTGAGAAATATATTTGTGAGACTAGCTCCATCATCCATGAAGAGCTCTGTAGTTGCCCTTCTCTGTAGGTCAGATATTACTGTGGGAACTTCTGTCACTGAGCTGGGATCCTTAAACACAATGGTGAAGATCAGATCCTGAGTTGGCACCATTGTCACCAAAGACAAGGTGGATGTGGCTATCATAATGGACAGGAGACTCAAAGCAGGAGTCAAAATAATCTAACTCGCAGAGACTTGTGGCATTGGCTAGTAAATCATGGGGTAGCTAGAAGTATAATAGATGGGCAGTCTACTAAATTCTTGTTTGAGCTGTGTATTAATTACGGTTCTCTAGAGAAACAGAATCAGCAGGAAACACACAAAAATATAAAATTTATAAAGGTGTCTCATGTGACCGTGGGAACGCAGAGCCAAAATCTGCAGGACAGGTTGTGAAGCTGATGATTCTGCTGGAGGGTCTGGATGAACTCCACAGGAGAGGCTTGCCAGCTGAAGCAGGAATAGAGCCTGTCTCTTCTGAATCCTCCTTAAAGGGCTCCCAGTGATTAGATTAAGCATCACTCATTGCAGAAGATGCTCCCCTTTGGCTGATTACAAATGGAATCAGCTGTGGATGCAGCTGATGTGATCATGAGCTAATTCTATGAAATGTCCTCATTGCAACAGACAGGCCAGCACTTGCCCAACCAGACAAGTAGGTATCACCACTTGGCCAAGTTGACACATGAACCTGACCATGACAAGCTGTATAAACAAAAGAGTTCTAGGTCAAATGAACAGAAGTCTAATCTGAATTACAAAAACACAGAGTCACAGTGCCTTAATGAATTTCCAGACATGAGACAGTTTACAGACCCAGAGCCCCTTGAATGAAAGGGAGGCCAGGTCCCTTTGAGGAAGAACCCTGTTACAGTGCCACAAATTTATACTGTTAATCTTCCTTCAAGTCTTCCCCAAGGAGACTGATGGCCTTTTACCAGGGTAACTGTGCACTGGGGAAAAGGAAATAACCAGAAAATTTTGGGATTATTATATACTGGTTCAGAAGTTACATCAATTCCAGGGGACCCAAAATGTCACTCTGTCTCAATCCAGGTTAGAGCTTCCTTCTTTTCCCCTGTGCTAGTGTACAGGGGTTTTGCTATCTCTGCAAACCTGGAAATCCAGAACCGGCAATATCCAACTGCTCCTAAAAAGTCCCATACCTGCCTTTTCGTTTTTGGCTGGGGTATTTTAAAGATAGCTTCAATCCTATTAGAAGACAGAGCTCTTTTCCCCTCTTCTAACTCATACCCTAAGTATGTTGGTGAACTGGTGCAGAGTTGGGCCTTTTTGGCTGAGACCTGATAGGCCAACGGGGCTAGTTCCTGTAACAAGTTTTCAGTTGCCTTTTGCAGTTTGACAGATTATTAGCTGCCAGTAAGAGGTCATCCACACACTGTAGGAGGGTTATCTCTGGGTGCTCTGTCTAAAATGAGCCAGATCCTGGCTTAAGGCCTTATCGAACAGGGTGGAGAATTTTTGAAACCCTGCGGCAACCAAGTCCAGGTTAGTTGTCCAGAGAACCCCCCGCTCTGGGTCAGTCCATTCAAAAGGAAAGATGGGTTGACTTACCGTGGCCAGGGGAAGTGAAAAGAAGGCATCCTTTAAGTCCAGAACAGTGTAGACCTGCTGGCTGGGAGGTAACAGGCTCAAGAGCATATATGGGTTAGGCACAGTGGGGTGAATAGTTTCAATTCTTTTGTTTACCTCTTAGAGATCTTGCATTGGCGGGAAATCATCGGTCCCAGGTTTTTGGACTGGGAGAATTGGGGTGTTCCAGGCTGAATGGCAGGGGACTAGAATACCTGCCTCCAGGAGTCTTTTGATATGGACTGCAATGCCTTTTTTAACCTTTAAGCTCATTGGGTATTGTCAGACTCTGACAGATGTGGTGGTGCTAGTCAGCTGGACAATAATGGGGGGCCGGTGGGTGGATAATCCTGGTAGGTTAGTTTCTGCCCATACACCTGGTATTTTTTTCTTTAAATTCCCTGCAAATATGGGCCTGGGGCCAGCAGCACCACCTCTGCAGTAAGTAAATACTCTTCTGACAAGGGGCAAGTGAGGAGGATTGCCGAGGGGGTTGTATTGAAAGAGAGCTTAGCTGAATCATTTTTGAAAGAGTTGGTGGCTTGTAATTTCTGGATATGGTCTCTCCCCAAAAGGGGGTACAGACACTCTGGCATTACAAGAAATGAGTGGGTGACAGTTCCTTCCCCTAAGGTTAGTGATCCTCATCTTAGTCCATGAGTAAGACTTTGTCTTTCCCGTTGCTCCCTGTATGGGGATTTTTTTTCCTTAGATATGGGAACTTCTGCTTGCTGGAGGATGGAGAAGGTCACCCCAGTATCCACAAAAAAATTTTATAGGCTTGCCCCCAATTTCTAAGGTGAACTTGGGCTCCCAGGGGGTCAACAGAAGGGAGCCCCAGCCCTATCAATTCACCTCTTCAGCTAGAATGGGGGCTGGTTTCAGTCCTTGAAGTCCTCTTTTAGGGCATTCATCTTTCCAATGTCTGTTCTCTTTGCAGTAGGCACATTGGGTTGCACCTAGGCCCAACCTTTTTCCTTGGTTTCCCTTTCTATTTTCAATAGTTTCCCATCTACCTTTTTGTTTCTCCTGTTTAGCCATTGCAGATACTAAACTTTTGGCTATTTTTTTGGGCTGTGTGGTCCCGGGGTCATCTCTGTTATTAAAAGTCTTTTGGGCAATCTCTATCAGTTCAGACAGCACTTTACCCTCAAATCCTTCTAATTTCTGTAAATTTTTTCTTATATCTGGGGCCAACTGGGTGACAAATACTATATTTACAGCTCACCTATTTTCAGGCACCTCTGGATCTATAGGTGTGTACAAGTTGTACGCCCCCAGGAGGCGCTCAAGGAAAGCAGCCAGAGATTCGTCTGGCTTTTGTGTTTCACTTACCCAAGATAAGTTGGTCGGCTTCTTGGCTGCTGCTCATATTCCCCAGAGCAGAGTCTGGCGATACTGATTGAGAGCCTCCTTACCTCTATCAGTGTTGGGGTCTCATCCGGGATGGGTGGAGGGGAACACAGCCTCTAATCAGGTTGATTCAGTAGTAGGTTGTCCATCAGGTCCAAGAATTAACTTTCTCACCTCTCTCCTGCCTCTGTCTCATTCCTTGGAGGTGAAGAGGGCCTGGAGGAGCTGTTGGCAGTCATCCCAGGTGGGCTGGTGGGTAAAATAGAGTTTCCAAGAGGGAGATGAGCCCTTGGGGCTTTTCAGAGAAAGAGAGATTCTGGCTTTTCCAATTATACAGGTCACTAGAGGAAAAAGGGACATAGACCATGAAAGGTGGGCGGTTATCCCCCAGGGCAGGACCAACCTGCCTCAAGGGTAAAATTGGAACTCTGGAAGAATCTGGTGACTGTGAACCAGAAGAAGGGTGGTAAGCAGAGCTGCTTCTGGTATGGGGGAGCTGAAGGTCACCTCCTGGCTATTAGAGGGGCTGGTTGCTGCCTCTTGGTGGTTTCTCCCCTCTGGCCTTAGAAGGGGCGGAGGGGTTGTTGGGTATGGGGGAGAGTCCATCAAGAGCAGATCCTCTGGTGGTCCCATCAGTCTCTTCTTTTTGAGAGGTTTTTATTAAGAGGGCCATTTGGGCTCTGGGGGTCTTTCTTTTTGGGACTCCAGGCAAGACCGTAACCACTTGGGTTTTTCTATTAAAATTTCAATCCAAGTTAGTATATAGGGGATTTGGTCAGGGTGGCCTGGATCACCAAAAATCATCCTTTGGACTTCATAAGCTATAGATAGGTCTGTGGTTCCCTCAGGAGGCCACCCAGAACCAAAAGTTGGCCACTCCCATGAGCAGATTTTTCCAAGTCTAAGGCATTGACAGGAACTCTGTAGTCTCTGGCCTTCCACTGAAATTCCTGGAAGTGTTTCAAAAAACATGGAAGGGGAGTACAGACCGATGAACTTGACTGACCTGTGGCAATTATGACAAGAACAACACAGAGTGTGACGAGACCAACAATTGAGAGGAGGGACAAAATGAACCAAGACAAACAAAGCATTATCCCTAATTGATTCCTAACCAGAATCCCAGGCAATGTGTTGCTCTAGGACTGGACCTTGGAAGCAATGCTGCATCCAGCCTTCCAGAGGTCCTCACTGGATCCAGTAACAGACCTGTACTCACTGGTGAGGTTTCCATAAACAGATGACTCCACCAGATTTTGTATAATTTTGGAGGGTCTTATAGAACCGGCCCAGTCCCTGGTCTTTGCTTGGGGTGCTGGAACGTCTCTCCAAGGCTTTTCCCTAGGCCATTCTTTGGTTCGGGGGTGACCCCCAGGACCTGTGGTCATCAGATATCCCATTAGGGATGATCTTGCTGGGGCCTCCAAATGTTGTGGGGCTTTACCCACCAAAACAGAGACCACACAATTCAAAACTGCAAGCCAATTTGGAGTCTGTATTAGCTGCCTGGTGACTGCCTCAGAAACCTCCAAGAAGAAAGATTCAGAGAGCAGCAGCCAGAGGTTTTCAAAGTATGCTTATAAAGGCTAAAATCATGTTGTGGTTTTGCAGTTGCTAGCAAGCAAGTATGATCATAGAAGCAAAAAAAAAAAAAAAAAAAATGACATTAGCTATTGCCAAAACACATCCTGTTCCCTCAGTTCCCTAACATTGGTTATTGTTTAACTCTTGGGGACATTCCGCCCCAATGTTGTGGGGACTTTCCCTGCTTGGGCCTGATTGATTGCTCCTACTTGGGCCTGATTGGTTATGCCTGGCCCTCCACAATGAGAAAGAAGTAGCAACTACTCTAGACTTATTGGTAAGGCATTTTCATGTCAGGATGAGAAATGAATTGAACAAAAATTCAGGGGTCTTCCACCTCAGTGAAATCTCCAGGTGTCCAGTGGTGTGGGGCATGTTGAAATATCCCTTCTAAGATGAAGAATAAGTTGCTGCATCTAGCCACTCCTGTAACCAAAAAAGAGGCACAGCACCTAGTTGGTCTCTTTGGATTTTGGTGAAAAGACACTCCTCATTTGGGGGTGTTACTGCAGCCTATTTATCAAATGACCAAAAAAGCAGCTAATTTTGAGTGGGAACCTGAACAAGATGAGGCTCTGTGACAGATTCAGGCTACTCTACAAGCTGCTCTGCCACTTGGACCATGTGATCCAGCAGATCCAATGGTGCTGGAAGTGTCAAGTGACAAATAGAGATTCTGCCTGGAACCATTGGCAGGCTCGATAGACAAATCACAATGCAGACCCTTAGTATTCTTTTTTGCTAGCTACCAGAATGCAATATACCAGAATCAGAATGGCTTTAAAAAAGAGGAATTTAATAAGTTGCTAGTCTACAGTTCTAAGGCTGAGAAATGTCCAATTAAAACAAGAAATGTCCCGTCAAAGGTATCCAGGGAAAGATACCTTGGTTCAAGAAGGCCGATGAAGTTCAGGGTCTCTCTCTCAAGTGAGAAGGCACATGACAAACAGGGTTGGGGTTTCTCTCATGGCTGAAAAGGCATGTGGCAAACACAGCATCATCTGCTAGCTTTCTCTCCTGGCTTCCCTTCACAAAACTCCCTGGGAGGCATTTTCCTTTTTCATTTCCAAAGGTTCATGGCTGGTGGACTCTGCTTCTCACTGCTATGTCATTCTTCTCTGCTCTCTCTAAATCTCTCATTCTTCAAAATGTTTCCTCTTTTACAGACTTCAGAAACTAATCAAGACCCACCCAAATGGGTGGAGACATGCCTCACCTAATCCAGCTTAAAAACCACTCTTGATTAAATCACATCACCGGGGAGATGATCTAATTACAGTTTCAAACATACAATACTGAATAGGGATTAGAATAAACAACTGCCCTTACCAAATGGAATTAGGATTAAAACATGGCTTTTCTAGGGTACATACATCATTTCAAACTAGCACAGTTAGGGTTTGGGAGCAAAGCCTTACCATCTACTGCAGATAAATACTCTCCTTTTGAGAAATGGCTTTTGTCTGCTACTGGGCTGAACATTTAACCATGGGCTATCAAGTTACCATGAGACCTGAGTTGCTTATCATGAGCTGTGTGTTATCTGACCCACCAAGCTTTAAAGTTGGGCATGTGAAGCCTTAGTCCATCATAAAATGGAAATGGTATATATGAGATAGGGCTAGAGCAGGTCCTGAAGGCACAAGTAAGTTGCATGAGGAAGTGGCCCAAATGCCCATGGTCTGCACTCCTGCCACATTACCTTCTCTTTTGCAGACCAAAGCTATGTCCTCTTGGGGAGTTCCTTACAGTAAATTGACTGAGGAAGAGAAAACTCAGGCCTGGTTTGCAGGTGGTTCTGCATGATATGCAGGCACACCCACAAGTGGACAGCTGCAGCACTACAACCTCTTTCTTGGATGTCCTTGAAGGACAGTGGTGAGTGGAAATCCTCTCAGGAGGCAGAACTTCAAGCAGCACACCTGGTTTTCATTTTTCTCTTGGAAGGAGAACTGGCCAGAAGTGTTTGTATACTGACTAATGAACTGTTGCTAATGTTTTGTCTGGATGGTCAGGGACTTGGAAAGAGCATAATTGGAAAATTGGTGACAAAGAGGTCTGGGGAAGAGGTATGTGGATAGATATCTCTGAGTGGGCTAAAAACATGAAGATATTTCTGTCCCATGTGAGTGCACCCCAGAGGGAGACTTCAGGAGAGGATGGTTTTAATAATCAAATGGATAAGATGACCTGTGGATACCAGTCAGCCTCTTTCCTTAGCAACTCCTGTTCTTGCACAATGGGTTCATGAACAAAGTGGTCATGGTGGTAGGAATGGATGTTATGCATGGACTCAGCAATATGGACTTTCACTCACCAAGGCTGACCAGGCTATGGTCACTGCTGAGTGCCCAATCTGCTAACAGCAGAGACCCACACTCAGCCCCTGATATGACACCATTCCTCGAGGTAATCAGTCATCTACATGGTGACAGGTTGATTACATTGGAGTACTCCTATCATGGAAGGAGCAGCAAATATTTTTCTCACTGGAATAGACACACACTTTGGATATGGGTTTGCTTTCCATGCATGCAATGCTTCTGCCAAAACTACCATCCATGGACTTACAGAATACCTTATCTATAATATTCCACACAGCATTGTTTCTGATCAAGGAACCCACTTCATAGCAAATGAAGTGCAGGAATGGTCATATGCTCATGGAATTCTCTGGTCTTACCATGTTCTCCATCATCCAGAAGCAGCCGGATTGATAGAAGACTAGAGTGGCCTTTTGAAAACTCAATTTGAAAACAGTGCCAACGAGATGGAAATACCTTGCAGAGCTGGGGTGATGCTCTCCAGGAGGCTGTATGTGCTCTGAATCAGCATCCACTATAGGATGCTGTTTCTCCCACAGCCAGGATCCATGGGTCCAGGAACCAAGGGATGAAAATGGAAGTGGCACCACTCATTATTACCCCTAGGTAATTTTTGCTTCCTATTCTGTGACCTTGAGTTCTTCTGGTCTACAGGTTTTAGTTCCAGAAGAGGGAATACTTTCACCAGGAGAAACAACAATTCCCTTGAACCGAAATCTAAGACTGCCACCTGGTCAATTTGGGTTACTCATGCCTCTGGATCAACCATCCATAAAGGGATTACTTTACTGGCTGGGGAGATTGAACTTGACTATCGGGGGAAATAGGACTGCAACTACACAATAGAGGTAAAGAAAAGTTTTCCAGGAATATAGGAAATCCCTTAGGGCATATTTTAGTGCTACTATGCCCTATGATTAAAATCAATAGAAAGCTGCAACAACCCAATCCAAGCAGTACTACCAATGGCTCTCAAACTTCAGGAATGAAAGTTTGGGTCACCACTCCAGGCAAAGAACCACAGCCAGCTGAAGTGCTTGCTGAGGGTAAAGGGAACATGGAATGGATAGTGGAAGAAAGTACTGATGAATATGAACTACCACCATGTAATTGATGAATATGAACTACGACCATGTAACCAGTAACAAAAACAAGGACTGTAATGCTGTTTCATTCATGTTATAGTAAGTAAGTTGTAAGATATCAAGCTTGAAAGTGAATATTACCCAAATGCTTGCATCCCATTCTGGGGAGATTTAATGCATTTCCAGTTGTACATGAGACAGTTGAGTATTTTTAGTGAAGAAAAGATGTGTCATTGTTTTCTAGTTAAAGATTAAGTATGATTTAAGGTGATGCATTCAGCTGCCAATGATAGCTGAATTGAAAGGTGGGCAGTCATGGTCAGGTTCATGTGCCAACTTGGCCATCTATATAGATTGTTGCATCCCAAAACATAAGGATATACATTCTTCACATGTGCTCATGGAACATTATCCAGGATAGATCATATGCTGAGGCACAAAACAGGTCTTGATGATTTGAAAAGTTTTGATATCATTCAAAGCAGTTTCTCTGATCATAATGGAGTGAAGCCAGAAATCAACAAGTAACGAACGACCAGAACTTTCATGAATATATGGAGATTAAGCAGCACACTCTTAAACAATCAGTGGGTCAAAGAATAAATTGCAAGAGAAATCAATAAATATATGGAGATCCATAAAAATGAGAATACAACATATCAGAACCTATGAGGATGCAATGAATGTGGCATTGTGAGATAAACTTATAATGTGAAATGTTTACATTAAAAAGAAAGAGTTAAAACCAGACCTGACAGGACAACTGAAGAAGCTAGAGAAAGAGCAGCAAACAAACCTGAAATTCAGTAGAAGAAAAAAAAACAAAGATTAAAGTAAATAAACTGGAGAACAAAAAACAATAGGGAGAATAAAAAAAGTTTGTTCTTTACATTCAGCAAGATTGACAAACCCTTAGCTAGACTGACAAAGTAAAAAAGAGAAGACACAAATAAATAAAATCAGAAATGAGAGGAGATCATTACCATGGACCCCGAAGAAATAATAGAAATCATGAAGATACTATGAACAACTATACGCCAAAAAATTAGACAACTTAGATGGAATGGATAATCTCCTAGAAACAGAAAATGTATACTGACTTAAAAAGTAGTAGAAGACCTCCACAAATCAGTCACAAGTAAAGAGATTCAATCAGTCATCAAAATCCTCCCTACAAAGAAAAGCCCAGGGCCAGGTGGTTTCACAGGGGAATTTTGCCAAACATTCCAAGAGCTTACACATCCCTGCTCAAACTCTCCCAAAATATTGAATAAAATGGAACATTACCTATTTCACTCTATGAAGCAAACATCACTCTAATATAAAAACCTGACAAAGATACTACAAGAAAGGAAAATGACAGAACAATTTCTCTGATGAGTATAGATGCAAAATTGTCCACAAAAGCCTTCCAATCAAATTCAATAGCACATTAAAAGAATTATGCACCATAAACAAGTGGAGTTTATTCCAGGCATGCAAGGATGGTTCAACACAAGAAAATAAATGTAATACAACAGATTAACAAATTGAAAGGGAAGAAACACATCATAATCTTGATTGGTGATCAAAAGTCATTCAACAAAATTCAGCATTTCTTCTTCTTTTTTTTTTAAAGAAAGAGTTTATTACTAGACACTTAGTAGGAGAGCAGATGGCCTATGGCCCAAAATCTGTCTCTCCAAGTTTAGGAGGTTCAAGATTTTTAAGGATTTTATCAGGGGGAGATGACATCATTCTGAGCAGAAAAGGAGACAGTGTTTTCATTATCATTTCAGTTGGAGAACATAAGTTGAAGGGAGGGGAGGCAGAGCTATCACTTCAATACTAAAAGAGAGACAAGTTATTTTTCAATAGTAGAGTCTAGCTGATATAATTTACAAATGTTTAGGGCTGAAGCTAGTTAATGACTGACTTAATGTTCATTAACATTAGGGCCTTGGAGCTACAAGAAAATGACCAGCTAAAAAGAGTAACAGCTTTTACAGTCACAAAGGTACAAGATAAGGGCTTTTACAACCATTTCAGATACCATGGCAGCTGAATTATAGTTTAGGGATTTCAAGTATTTCCCTCTGTCTACTCTGGTATCAAAGAAAGCAAAGAGGAATATGATTTAGTCATCAAAATCATTCCTTAAGTCCTAATTTCTCAACTACAATTCCTCCCTCTCATTTGATAATTATCTTTCAATCTTGGGGGATATCTTTGCAATGGCTCTGACTGAATCAAAGCTGAAAAGGGTTGTATCATTAAGGGACAGAGGAATGACACAAAGAAACCAGTTGTTTTTCTTGGAGAATCCAGTATTTCTGGGTTTCAGAACTTCTCTGGTCTTGGATCAGTCTAGAGGTTTTAAGTGTCTGAAAATCAAATTTAATTTTTAAAATTTTATAGATCCCAGAATATCTTTTAGGGTTTCCAGTAATACTGTTGGTTGGGATTTTCCATACTGTGGCATTTTGCAGTTTCTGGCTGAAACTTGCATAAGAGTAACCTCCAGAATAACCACTCAACTCAATTTGAAGTCTCTTAGCCATTGAAACTCTATTCACCGCCCCCCTTTTGGTCAATCTATCCACAATGCCATGGCCAGGGTCATCTATGGAACTTATGTCCTGTAATGTCAGGGCTTGGCTTACATCCCTGGAAATTATGTCCCATGTAGCAGGGGAGGTCAGAGTTTGGTTTGGAGAGAAACCACAGTTAAGCAACAGCAAAGATCTTCTGGAGATGACTCTTAGGCAATAACCATAAGTAGGTTCAGTTTGCTATTATGGAACTAAGTTTCATAAGGGTATGTCTCAAGATTGAGGCCTGGGTCTATTAAATTGCTATCCTTTCTTGCTTAAGAAAATGTCAGGAATTCTCCAGATGGGAAAGTTTAATAGTTCTATTTTTCCCAGTCCCTCAAAGGATTTTGCAAACACTCTTCCATTTACAGCCCAAAATACTCTGAAATGCATTATGGTGTAACATTAATTTTCACAGAGTATTAAGATTTTATTCTTTATTTCAGGCTCTTTATCAAATAAAGCTGAGTCAGTTTATTTAAATTAACTGACTATACAGATTAAATTAAGATAGTGTGCTATGGAAAATTCAAATCTGGGACAAAATAAACATTTTTTTCTTTTGTCTCACACAAAAGCTAAACTTTAAAATAGAGACAATATTATTTTTTTATCTTGTATATTGATTTACCTTACTTTTAACCAAATCAGTTTCATCACATCTCTAATGAGAGTTTGATCTTTTTCAGTTTTTTTTAACAGTTACTGTATGAACCTATGCTGAATTTCAGAGCTGGAGAACCAAATCTGAATTTCAGGTGTCACACAGACACTTAAAATCCAGTATCCTTTCTTGATAAAAAATAACTTCAGAAGTAGGAATTGAAGGAAACTTCCTTAATATGATAAAGGGCATATATGAATAGTCTAGGGTTAGCGTCATACTCAACAATGAGTAATTGAAAGCCTTCCCATAAGGTTGGGAATGAGAAGGATACCCACTGTCACCACTGTTATTCAACATTTGTGCTGGAAGTACTAGCTAGAGCAATTAGGCAAGAAAAAGAAATAAAATGCATACAAATTGGAAAAGAAGAAATAAAAGTTTCATTATTTGAAGATTTCATGATCCTATTTTGGGATCCTCAAAACACTGCCAAAATAAGTTATAGAAGACCTAAATAGGTGGAATGGTATTCCTTGTTCATGGACAGGAAGGCCAAATATTGTTAAAACATCAGTTCTACCCAAAATGATCTACAGATTCAATGCAATACCAATCAAAATTCCAACAACCTACTTTGCAGACTGGGAAAAGTTATTTATTAAATTTATTTAGAAGGTAGAGAGGCCTTGAATAACCAAAAGAACACTAAAAAAGAACAAAGTGGAAGACTTATACTTCCTGACTTTAAAGCTTATTAAAAAGCTACAGTGGTCAAAACAGCATGGTATTGGCACAAAGATAGATATACTGATCAAAGAAACTGAACTGTGAGTTCAGAAATAGACCCTTAGATCTATGGTCATTTTCTTTTTGACAAGACCCCCAAATCTACTGAACTGGCTCTTCAGCTCTTCAATAAATGGTGCTGGGAGAACTGGATATCCACACACAAATGAATGAAAGAGGATCCCTACCTCATTCCCTATACATAAATTAACTCAAAATAGTTAAAAAGCCTAAACATAAGAGAGAGTACTATAAAATTCTTAGAAGAAAATAAAGGGAAACTTCTTCAAGACCAAGTAACAGGTAACTTCTTAGACTTACACCCAAAGCAAAAACCATGAAAGAAAAAAATAGATAAATGGGAACTCCTCAAGACTGAACACTTCTGTGCTTCCAAAGAGTATGTCAAAAAGATGAAGAGACAGCCAACTCAAAGAGAGAGAATATTTGGTAAACATATATCTGATAAGTTTTTGATATACAGTGTATAAAAAGAAAACCTACAACTCAAAAATATAAGGATATACAATCTAATTTAAATGGGCAAAATATATGAATAGGCATCTTTCTGAAGGGGAAATATAAATGACTAAAAACCACATGAGAAGATGTTCACTTTTATTAGCTATTAGAGGAATGCAAATCTAAACCACAAGAAGAATCATCTCACACCCATAAAAATGACCATTATTAAACAAACAAGAAACTACAAATGTTGGAGGGGACGTGGAGAAATAGGAACATTTATTCACTGCTGGTGGAAATGTAAAATGGTACAGCCACTGTGGAAGACAGTTAAGCAGTTCCTGAGAAAACCAAATATTGAGTTGCCCCATGACTTAGAAGTTCCACTACTCAGTATATACCCAGAAGATCTGAAAGGGACACAAACACACATTTGCACAATGTTCATAGTGGCATTATTTGCAATTGCCAAAAGATGGAAGTAATCCGAAAGTCCATAAATAGATGAGTGGATACACAAAATGTGGTATAGACATACAATGGCATATTGTGCAGGAGTAGGAGGGAATGAGGTCCTGAAGCATGTGACAACATGGGGAACCTTGAGTACATAATGCTGAGTGAAATAAGCCAGACAGAAAAGGACAGATATTGTATGATTGCACTAATAAGAACTAATTAGCACATGTAAATTCAGAGTCTTAAAACGAAGAATATAGAGTACCTATAGACAGAAGCTAGAGAAGGGGGAATGTTTGCCTAATATGTACAGAATTGTTGATGAAGTTGAAGTTAAATATTTGGGAATGGATAGAGGTGATGGTAGATCATCATTGGGATTATAAGTACTAGTAATGTATTATAAATTAATTTGATTGAAAGTAATTGTTTAAAGTCATGTATGTAAATAAGTTCCTGCAGGAACCACTAAAAATGTAAAAAACAAACGTAAGATAGGGATATATGGAAAAAACATAGCTATTGGAAACTACAGACTATAGTTAACAATAATAGTTTAATATTTTTCATCAGCAGTAACAAATTTACTACACCAATACTATGGGTCAGCAATGGAGGGAATAAGAGGTATGGAAGGATTTGTGTTTTATTTTTTATTCTTATTTCTGTTCTGGAGTAATAAATCATTGGAATGTATGCATAACTATGTGATCATAACATGAGCTAGTAATTGAATACTTGTTGTGTGGTGTGTGACCCTAAATCAATAAAACTGAAAAAAAATTACAGGTCATGAGTGCTAAAAAATTAAAATTAAAAATAGCATCAGTGCCCTTCAAATACAGCTTTTACAAGATTTGCCAAACAGAACAAAAGTCTTCAATGTTGTGGTACTTAAGTTAATTAAATAATTCTATCCAGATTCTATCTCTATTGGCTGTAGAGCCTCTGTTTTTCACAGTCTTGGTTTTCTAAACTACAACAAACCCAGGGTGGGTGTAAATCAAGCACAAAGGCCATAGAGTCCACTATTATTACTAAGATTCAGCATTTGTTCTTGAATACATGCTCACAGAATTTGCAAGTCTTTGGATAACTTCCATAATCCTATAAAAGTAGATTTTGAAAATTTTTTTTACCATTTTTATTGTTTTATGGAGGAGCAAATTTATAGAAGTCCTCACATTGCTATTCCAGAAGTTCAGTCTCAACTATCATTTATTTTAAGAATGAGGTTTATTTTTTTCCCAAACACTTATAAATAGGTTCTAAGAACAAGTGATTCACTACTAATTTTGATATGCAATTTAAAAACCTCTTTAAAAATCTCAAGAAAATGCCAAGAATAAATTAAGGAGATTCACATTATCAATCAAATGATGAATCCTTCTCTTCTCTTTTGCTCAATTACGTATTCAATTCACACTAGCTCATTTACATTCTGTGTGCATACCAGGCATATTGCAACCTGTGCATTTGCTGTTCGCTCTGATGTTTTCAAGAATTTCTCTTTCACAATGTTCAGTCATTAGCTCCAGTGGCACAGCTTCAGAGGGACAGTACCTGACTGTGATATAAAATAATATCCCCTAACTCTATCTATCATCTTACATTGCTTTATTTTTTCTACTGAGCACTAATCACTTTCCAATAATCATTGATATATCTCCAGTAATTAAAGAATGTTTGGCACATAAGAGTAAGGCAATAAATTATTGTTAAATAAATTGAACATATAAAAAAATAACCAACATGATTTCTTCAAACTTGTATCTCACAATACTCTGCAAAATCCAAGAAGTAATGCAAATATCATAACATTTTATTCATGGAATTAAAGCATATTCTCTGGAAAAAAATTGAAAAAGTACAGAAAATGAATTTATAAGGAATAAATTTAAATTACTGAAACTTAAAGAAAAAAGCCTTAATATCTGTTACTAAAATACCTCACAGACAATGCAAAGGTTAGCATATTATGTATTCACTTCAAGGTTTTTAAACATGCAAACAATGTGTAAATATGAAATTATAAAAACTTTTACATTATTTGACATATGGTTTTTAATGTCTTTTATAAAAGAAATTTCAGTTTAAACAAAAACTACACATAAAATTTGGGATTCCCATTTACCATCCTATTATTAACATCTTGCATTGGTATAGTACATTTATTACTACACAATTTTATTAATGCACTGTTAACTATAGTCCATGATTTAACTTAGGTTTTATTGTTTGTATTGTACAGTTCCATGGATTCAAATATATATATATTATAAAATACACAACCTAAAATTTTCTCCTTTAACCATATTCACATTTATAATTCAGCATTGTTACTTTCATAATATTGTACTATCATCATCACCGTCCATTACCAAAATTCCACCATCCCCCCAAACTATGCATTTTAAGCATATCTCCCTATTCCCTACTTCATGCTGTCCCCTCATAACCTATATTCCACATTTTGTTCTGTGAATGTATTATAATTGTTTCATGTCAGTGAGATGATACAATATATACCTTTAGCGCCTGGCTTATTTTACTCAAAATATGTCTTCAAGGCCTATCCATATTCTTCCATGTATCAGAATTTCATTCCTTTTTAAGGTTGAATAATATTCCATTTTTTGTATGCACCACATTTTTTAATCCATTCATTAGTTGATAGACACTTGAGTTTCTTCCATCTATTGGCGACTTTTAATAATGCTATAAACATTGGTGTGCAAATTTCTGTTTGAGTTCCTGTTTTCAATTCACTTGGGTTTCTACCTAGAAGTGGGATTGCTGGATAACATGGTAATTCTATAATTAACTTCCTGAGAAATCACCAAAATGTCTACCACAGCAGTGACACCGTTTTACATTCCCACAATGAATGAGAATTCCTATTTCTCCACATATTCTCTCCAAACTTGTAATTTTCTATTTATTAATAGCAGCCATTCTAGTGAGTGTGAAATGACATCTCACTTCGGTTTTCACTTTCATTGGTTAATGATGTTCAGCATCTTTTAATATGATTTTTGGTCATTTGTATATCTTTGGAGAAATGTCTATTGAAGATTTTGTCCATTATGTATTTTTCTGATTCCACCAGTTTTGAGGTTAAGTCTCTGATATGGAATCTTTCTCCTTTTTTTAATGTAAGCATTTAGAGCTGTAATTTTATCTCTGCACTGATTTTGCTGTATCTAATGTTTTGGTATGTTGTATTTTCATTTTCATTTGCCTCCAGATGTTTCTTTATTTCTTTTTTGAGTTCCTTTTCAATCCATTGGTTGTTTAAGAGTACATTGCTTAATTTTCCACAACTATATGAATTTTCCAGTTCTTCCTCTGTTACTGATTTCTAGCTTCATTCCATGGTAGTCAGAGAAAAAACATTGTATGATTTCAATATTTTTTTAATTTATTGAGACATGTTTTGTGACTAAAGATATGATTTATCCTGGAGCATGATCCATGTGAACTTAAGAAGAATGGTTATTCTGTTGCTGTTAGGTAAAGCATTGTTTACATTTGTTAGATTTAGTTGGTTTACAGTGTCATTCAATTTTTTTCTTGTTGTTCTTCTGTCTAAATATTTTATCTATTATTGAAAATGATGTATTAAAGCCTACTTGATGTAGAACCATCTATTTCTCTCTTCAAATCTGTCAGAATTTTTTCATATATTTGTGAAATATTGTGTCTCTGCTAGTAGGTGTGTGTGTATATGTTGTTGTATATTTTGTATATATGTATAAATATATATATATATTTGTTATTTCTTTTTGTTGAAGTGACCCCTTTATCAGTATATAATAACTGCCTTTGCCCCTTATAATAACTTGGACTCAAAGACTATTTTATCTGATATTAGTTTAGTTATCCTTTCTCTTTTAATTGCTATTTGTATGGTATATATTTTTTCCTTCTTTTCACTTTCAACCTACCTATATCTTTGAATTTAATACAAGTCTCTTTAAGTACCATATAGTTGAGTCATGATTTTTTTATCCATTCTTCCAATCTCTGCCTTTTAATTAATCGATTTACATTTATAATCACTTCTGACATACAGAATTTTTTCTGTCCTTTTGCTATTTAGTCTTTGTAAGTTGTATACATTTTTGTCCTTGAATTCTTCCATTAATATCTACTTTCATAATTACTTGGGGTTTATTTTTTATATTGTAACTTAGTGAGTCCCTTCTTATTTTTTTCTGGATATATTTTTCTTGTGGGATTAAAGTGTAACATCCTAGATATATAATAATTATATTAGATTTGATACAAACTTGACTTCAATAGCACAAACATACACTGTTCCTATATTCCTTCCTTCCCCTACCTTTTTTGTACTTCTTATGAATTATGTCCTTGTACATTATATGTTGAAAATCATAAATATATCAATACATTTTATGTTTTTTCAGTTTAGCACCTGAAGGAAGTAAGAAGTAGTGTTATATGCCAAAAAATACTACACAATAGCACTGACATTTATAATTACCTGTATTGTTACCTTTACTGGAGGTCTTTATTTCTTTATGCAGTTTTGAACCACTGTCTAATATCCTTTCCTTTCAGAGTGAAAAGCTCTCTTTAGCACTGTTTGTAGCTCTTCCCCAGCTTTTGTTTATCTGGTTGTTCTAGTTTGCTAGCTGCAAGAATACAATATGCCAGAAATGGAATGGCTTTTAAAAAGGGGAATTTAATAAGTTGCTAGTTTATAGTTCTAAGGCCAAGAAAATGTCCCAATTAAAGCAAGTCTATAGAAATGTCCACTCTAAGGCATCCAGGGAAAGATATCTTGGTTCAAGAAAGTGAAGTTCAAGGTTTCTCACTCATCTGGAAAGGCACATGGTGAACACAACATCATCTCCTGGCTTTCTCTCCTGGCTTCCAGTTTCATGAAGCTCCCCAGGAGGCATTTTCCTTCCTCATTGCCAAAGGTCACTGGCTGGTGGACTCTCTGCTTCTCATGGCTGTGTCATTCTGCTCTACTCTCTCCAAATCTCTGACTTCCTCCAAAATGCTTCCTCTTTTATAGTATTCCAGTGAAATAGTCAAGATCCACCTAGAATGGGTGGAGACATGTCCCCACCTAATCCAATTTTTTTGTTTGTTTTGTTTTCATCTAATCCAGTTTAACACACACTTTTGAGTGAGTCACATCTCCATGGAGATAATCTAATTAAAGTTTCCAATATACAGTACTAAATAGGGATTAGAAGAGATGGCCACCTTTACAAAATGGGATTAGGATTAAAACATGGCTTTTCTAGGGTACATATATCTTTTCAAACTGACAAACTGGGAATGTCTTATACTCTCTTACTTATTTCTGAAAGAAGGTCTTGTTAAGTGTAAAATTGTTGATTGGCAATTGTTTTCTGTCAGCATTTTAAATATTTCAACCCACTCTTGTCTTGCCTCCATGGTTTCTGATGAGAAATCAGCAATCAATCTAATTTGGACTCCTTTGTAAAAAACATGAAATCTTTCCCTGTACTCTGCATTCAACAGTTTGATCAGTATGGTTTGGGGGTTAATTTCTGGTCATGTAACTCATATTTGGTGTTTTCTGTAATTCTTGGAAGTGCATATACATATATTTTCATAAGTTTGGGAAATTTTCTGTAATTATTTCTTTGAATATTCCTTCTTCCCCTTTCTCTCTTTCTTTCCTGCTAGGACTCCCATAATGTGAATATTAGTATGCTTAGGCTATTTTCACTTTTTAATAATTCTTTCTTTCTACCTCAGCCTGATTAATTTCAACTGCCTTGTCTTTAAGTTCACTGATTCTTCCTTCTGCCAACTCCAATCTGCTGTTGAAACTCCCCTGAAAATTTTTAATTTCAATTATTGTTATTTTCAACTTGAGTAGTTCTTTTTGGTTTCTTTTTACAATTTCTGTCTCTTTGTTTAGGTTCTCATATTGTTCTTTCAATATCCTTTCATTCTTTTCTGTATTTTACTTAATCTCCTTGAAGTTTTTTTTTTTAATCTTTGTCTAGTATGTCCACAGCCTGGTCTTCTTCATTGAAAGTTTTCTTCCTTTGAATGGGCCATCATTTCCTGTTTCTTTGTTGCCTTGTAATCTTTTTTGTACACTGCATTTTAATATTTTAAAATGTTAACTCTAGGATTTATTCTCTGAAATGTCTGTTTCTTGAGTGTGTGCAGAGCTAGTCATATGACTGAAATTTTCTTGGCTATAAGAAACTAACAAAAGCAAGTAAACATAAGTAAAAAAAACCACTTTTCACCATTTATGCAAACTGGCTTTGTGTTGGCTTATGCTCTCCTTCAGTGCTCATCCCACCTATCAGGAAAGGCATCCCATGGTGAATGCAAAGTGTAGAGCCTTCCTGACCTTACTGGCACTACATATTGTACTAGGTTTGTGTTTGCTAGTGGCCTTAGGAGTTCTCTTGTTTACAGGCATTTGAATGCCCCCTCTACTTCTCAGGAAATGGAGCTTCTCCTTTTCCAGGGTATACCACTGCAAGACTTAAAGCAGATGTGTCAGTATGAAATTGTATACCCCAGAAAAGCCATGTTCTTCAATCCTAATTCAATAGTTTTTGGTGGGATCTTTTTGATTAAGTTGTTTCCATGGAGATGTGACCTACCCACTTATGGCTGGGAACTTTTGATTAGGTGGTTTCCATGGAGATGTGTCTCCATCCATTCAAGGTAGGTCATTTGCTGGAGTCTTTTAGGAGGGAACCATTTTGGAAAAAACCTCAGAGACCACACAGACAAAGACCTTTGGAGATGCAGAAAGAAAATGCCCCCAGGGAAGCCATTTGAAACAAGAAGCCAGGAGAGAAAAGTAGCAGATGCTGTCATATGCCTTCCAAGCTGACAGAGAAACACTGAACATAATTGGCCCTTTCTTGAGTCAAAGTTATCTTTTTCTGGATGGCTTAGTTTGAAGATTTTTATGGTCTTAGAACTGTAAATTTGTAATTTCATACAATCCCTTTATAAAAGCTATTCCACATTGTATTCCAACAGCTTTAACAAACCAAAGCAGCAGCAAACAACCCTTTGCCCCAGACCACCTGTCTCAATTCTTTCTTACAATGCTTTCATTGTCTCAAACTGCTTTTGCCTGGAAGGTAAATTCTGGGAGCAAAGGGCACTCAGAAGAGGAGTTTCCCAAGCCATCTTTTCCAACCAGAATAAGGCCAGGTTCCACAAAAGAGAGTGCTGTCCAGCTCTCTCTTTACAAAACTTTACTGTGAAGGGGATAAGGGATGGGCCAGGAAGAATGCCAGAACCTTGTTTCAGGATTCCCAAAAGTTGCATTTTCTTGACTCAACACTTGTTCAACAAATGCAGCACTTCAACTGTCCTCCACTGTTGAACTGTAAGGAAGCTTTAAGTCTTTTCTACTGCCTTTGTTTGGAGTGGGTTGGAACAATGTTTGCATTCAGAGCAGGGCCTCCAGTGTTCTGAACTAGCTAAAAAAGGGAAGATATCAATGATTGGACTATGTCCCCACCCACCACCGTCTTGGAAACTAGATTTTTATGTCCCTCTCTAGCACCAGCAGGTTGTACCAAGTGTCAAACCCCACTACTGTATGCCATGAGAGTGGGAGACGAGTAATAGTAACCAATATGTAGAGAGAGCAGCTTACGGGTTTTTACTGCAATTTACCAGCTTCTTCCTCCTGTTCTTTCATGGGTGCTACACAGTGTTCTAATGGGCTCTGGAGTTTTGAAATAGAAATAGTTGATTCAGAAATTTCCTCCCTTTCAATAGATGTTCTGGTAGGACTGATTCCTAAAGCTTCCTACTATATCACTTGCCACAATCCCTTCAATATACAGTTTCAAACTATTTTTCATCTAGAAATGCAGTTGCAAATTATCCTCAAACTTTTATATTAACATGTAATTTCATTCCTACTTTTCACAGTTATATATAAAGCTTTGATGATCATTGATGCATTGCTTTACATAAATATGGTCTACAGATAAAAATATGGTCTATATATTAAGGTTATATCCTTTAATTAGATTCTTAAAAAGCAATGACATTTTCATACATTACCTTGAACATATTGCAAAACTGCTTTCTAGAGATATAATACCAAATAACATTTCCAACAACAGCACATCAGACAGATTGTCCTAGTGCATTCTTGCCAACATCAAGCATTGAATTGGCACATTTATTTTATCTAAGCCAATTTCACAAAATACAAAGTTAAGTCCTATTTTAAATTTACCTTTCTTTCTTTGATCACTCATAAAAGGGAACATTGCCTGTGTTTATTAGTACTTTATCTTTCTTCTTTTCATATTATATAACAATTTTTCTGTTAAAATTATTTCTTCTATGGCTGAATTTCTCTCCAAATGTAGGTTCCACATAGACAGAGGCCATACCTGTCTCTATTTTTAACATCTAGTGTAAGCAAAGAAGACTAATATTCAGAGAATCATTAAACAATAATATATGTTAATAATATGTAATATAATATAATATATTGAATAATACATGTTATTAATGTATCAATGAATAAAGGAAATAAAAATTATGGTTTAGATTCTGTCTCATATATTGAAATATCTTACTGATTACACAATTTGTCTTTATTTTTGCTCCTCTTTTGGGGCATATGAAAAGTTTTATTCAGGCATACTAAAAAGCATAGACTTTTTTTTTCATTGTGATATCCTCATCATTTTTCTGCTTTGGAAAATGCTTATCATTTAGAGATAGTGAGATAGGAATTCATATATATTTTGCAGTTCTTTGAGCCATGTTAATGAACACAAATCCCTTAACCTAAGTTGTATAACTGGTCCTTATCACCGGACCCTCTTAAGTTAGTCTGCCTTTGTTTAAAACAGTTTCTCTCCACCCACCTGTCTTTCCTTCTTTTATTTCTTTTTGGGTTATTTACTGCAGAATATTCCCTGTAAATAATGTAGAAAATAATGGAACTCATGAGATTAATCAAAGGAGAAAGGCTTCATATATATTATTAACATGTGTTATTATTGTCAGGTTTTAAATGGTAGCTGACTGAGAAATCAGAGAAACTGAGTCCGAGTTTAAAATTTTATTGTCCCAGAGTGAGGTTCCCGGGTCCGGGTGCTTAGGATGTGGGCTGGGGAAGTCATGCCCTGCTAGGAGCGGCGGGGTTAGATATAGGCTAGCTAGTGGGGGTGCTGACGATGCCTACAGGGCCTCCTGAGGTAGGTTAGAAGTTTTGTGCACTTCAGGGCCGGGGGCATACCTATGGGCCTTGGCCAGGGGGCATAACTACCGGCTGTGTGCAGTGGGTATAGCTACGGGCCATGTGCAGTGGGGGGTCCTTTGTTTGTCAGGGCAGGTCCTGATTGGCTGAGTTTGAACAGTTGTATGCCCGGATGTTCACAGATTTTAGTTCGGGTGGGGGCCTTCCAGCCAGAGGCTACCAGGCCAGGCCTTACAATTATTGTGTCATCAAAATTGCCTGGACACTTCTAACCTCTCTGATCCTTTTTTATGACTATTTATTTATGTATACATGTAAATTGCTTATCTTATCTCATATTTTTTATGATAAGAACCTTTAAGTGAAATATGATGGAAGTATAGGAATAAAATTTTGAGACCATTATTGGAACAGTTTTTCAAAATTTACTTACCATGTTTTCCAAGTAGAAATTCACTATGTTTGTTATATCACAAGTTAAAACACCTGTGATTAAATAATGTAAAGCAGGCTTCTTAATACATCTGACAGGACTAAGTTTTCTAATGCTAATTTCTTACATTTCATATTCAATGTCAAAATCTGCTTTCTTTCCAATTTTATTACCAAAAATTGTTGAAGAAGGAAGCCTCAGAATATTGACTAGCAGGAAGTATGTAGATAATGAGGCTGTTTTTTGAATTGATCCCCACAAGATTTATTTCCTCATTAGTTTCTCTTCTTGAACTACAGTGTGCAGTTAAGAAATGGAAGATATCTATAATTTCCAAGTTAGAACAGCATAAGAGAAATGAATAGCTTCAATACTCTTGCCAATCAATCATCACAGTACTATGAAGGACATAAAATTTTCCATGATTATACTTAATTTCTTAGTGCTTTCTGAGACTGAGATGATGAAATGGAAAAAAAAGTTTGAAGTATGACTTGCATAAATATTTCCAGCTAATGTGGTTGAACTGAATAAGGATTACTTTTATATATGCATCTAAGTTATGAATGCCCCAGGGAATTAAAAAATGAAAATAGAAGGATATGGTTCAACAGACAGAAAGGAATAAGTTGTGCTTTTCACTTTAAGTACAGTACTGGTGATATAATCAAATAGGTGTTCCTGTAAAGGAGTTGATATGATATTTATTCTTGGGGAAAAGAATAATAACCTTTAATAACTTATGGAGGCTGATATTAAAATTGGTCACTGGTTCCATATATAAAATTAAAATGATTTTACTGAAATTACCAGTTTGAATTATTTTTATACTGGCATACACTCTGAATTTCCAGCTCCATTTTCCTGTTAAATCACACAAACAAATGCCTTAGATTGTGTATAGAGTGTGCATAGCTGAGCCCTGAGCACTGTAAGAACTCTGAATTTTGACTCTTTAGATTGTGAATAGGTTATTAAATTTCTCAGAGCATGTTATTTTTCCATTTCCATAACAGACATAATTATAGTTTGCTTATCAACTTCAACAAGTCAAGATGAAGATGATTTGATAATAGATATAAGAAAATGATAATGAATGTTCATTTCTCTGATTTACAAAACATGAAAGCCTCTACCCTTCTTGGAGAATAATAATGATAATTTGTTTGCAGATACTGTTGTATGTTTATAGACTTTTCCTAACCATTATCTGAATTGATTTTTATGAGAAATCCACATATTAAGTAAATAAGCAATCTTTTTTAAATAAGAAAAACATATTTTATAAAAAGATAAGAAAAGAGGTGTTTAAAGAGTTTAAATAACTTGTCCAAAGCTAATGAATAGCAGAATTTAGGCTCCCATCACAGTCTTATCCATTTAAGTTTAGTGTTCTTTGCACTTTGTAATCTAATTTGTATAGAGTTGATGATACAGATATAGTATATGTTGACATTTTCATTTATTGCTGCATGCCCTATAACACAAATAAAGGGATGAAGAGTACAAAAACTATCACTCACACTATTTTCTTTCATTGTGTGTTCAAGATATCAGAATCAGGTTAGTAAAGGGACTGAACAAAAACTGATGATTTTTGATCATTTATTTCTTTTGAAATCTGCATTGCAAATAAAACAATCAAAACATAATGAATGAAAACTTGAGAGGCTTAAGGAAAAGAAAGATATTGGTAAGAATTGAGTAAAATCTGTGGTAGTACTACTCTGGAAATGGTTATTAATTAAAGGAGTATGGAGACTATACTTCACAATGTAAAGAACACTGCACTCTTGGAGTGTTCGGATGGGGAGGGGAGCAAAAGAGAGATGATAATGATTGAGGTTTGTCTTAGGGCTGCTGTAACAAAATACCACAAACTGGGTTAGCTTAAAACAATGGAAATGTATTGTCTAGCAGTTCTAGAGGCTAGAAGTCTGAAATCAATGTGTTAGAAGGTGCATGCTTCCTCTAAAGTCTGTAGGGAAAAGAATATATTTCATGCTTCTTTCATGGCTTCTGGAGGTGGGAGATATCTTTGATCTTCATTGGTTGTGGTCACCTAACTTAAACTCTGCCTCTGTTGAAACAAGGCCATCTCTTCTCTCTGTCTATCTGTCCATACCCAATTCTCCCCTTCTTGTAAAGATGCTAGTCATATTGAATTAGGGGCCATCTTAATCCAGTTTGACTTCATCTTAACATCTTCAAAGCCCTACTTCTAAATAAGGTCACATTCACAAGACAAGGTTTTAGTATTTGAACATGTCTTTTTTTTGGGGGGGGTACTCAATTCAACCCTAAGCCCAACATTCTGTAATTCTATTTCTTTACATTTTACTTCAACTTCATTTCTTGACTGTTCATGTACATATTTTCTGGGAAGGCTGATATGTGTTTAGGATACCATTAGAAAGGAGTGGAAAATTAAAAAAAAAAAAACTTATTGTGTGCTCTTTAGGTATTAAAGAATATTTTTTGTAGACCGACAAACCTATTGAATGTACTTAGTACTCACCACACACACAATCAGTACTGATGTGTTGCTGTCATAAAATGAAAGATATCTTTTTTACAAATGCAGATCACAAAGAGAACATGAACAAATCTAGCAGATTATGAGCCTTGTAATTTAAATGAAGAAAATAATCCATTTTTATTTTGGTTGACTGTGCATAAGCCATAGGTATCTGTGTATTTAATCACAATTCTCATGCTCAGAGGTAAAAAATTGAATCACTCCCACCCCAAATTATGACATCAATTCCATTTAAGAGTAACATTTTATGATTTGAGACATAAAGGTAGATCTAGTTGTTGGTTGGTTTTTGTAAACCTCTGTGATAAGCTTTTATTGGGAATTTCCACATTTTCTTTCTGCATTTCTATGCATCATCACTGTACATCCTATTTCCCCCCATTTCCAACTACTCCACTGCTTTATTAAAATAATCCCAAATATCTGAATGTCCCACCACACTGTACAACTAAAGCTACCCTCTGCTCCTTTTATGGTATAAATCATTTCTACTTTTGAGGCCACTTCACCCTTCTTGCCACAAACCTACCAACACTTATCAAGAGTCCAATTACCTAAAAGTTCTGTCTTAGCACTGCTACCTCTAGTCTCTTACTGGTTTTCCCCAAGGGCACTTCTTTAAGAAATCACAAGCGTACTTGCTTCATCTACAAGTCTGTATCTGAAAAGGTGCATCTTCACTCTCTCTCATTTGTCTCAATTTTCCAACAAAGGAGGAGGTGTGCCTATGAAGGATTGAAGGAGGTAGGATAGAAAAGGGAATGAAGTCAAGCAAAGAAACAGTGTCAGGTGAGGTTGCAGCCCCTATCTATCTTCAGGGTAGCTCCAGGCATAAATTATACTTTATCATGTGTCCACCTTGGAGTCAAGGAAGCTGCTTTCAAAATTGTGAATTCTAGCTCCAGCTGCTAAAGTTCATACTCTGAACAAGATTGTTGGTGAGCGCCATTAGGAGCAAAGGGTGCAGAGCTTGAGGAATGGCATGCAAGCTGGTAAAAGGAACCAAAATTTGGATGTGGTGCCTATAGCACCTGCTGTTATTCCTTATACTTCATTTTATAACTTTTATTGACATTTTCATCCCTGAGATTTATCTCATTTGAATTCTCAATTACTCCTTTTTTCATCATGGCTAATGTCATGCTCACATACCCTAAAAATGATTCTCTGGACTTTCTGTATCTACTCAATTTTCTATTCCTACTCTTATTTTGCCTTAACTGCACATACATTCTGTGGCTCTACTTCCTTACTGTTAATTCTTTAAGTACAAATAATTTGCTGTGCAGATTCCTGATAATTGAGAATAGTAACAGCTCAAATCATAAGTGATAAAAACTGAGGCTCTCATCTATTCCCTTAAATTATTTAAACTCTGCAATAGAGATAATGATTGATTCTGCCTAGGTTTAAGACTTGTCTTGCATTTTCCCCCATATAGTGGAATATATATTAAATCCTTGCAAAATTTCTGAAATATCTGAATAAAAAGTGGTTCTTCCAAACTATGTTCATGACCACTCTCCTGCTCCAATCATTAAGTACTTGGTAAACTGGAGAAACACTATTAAATAATCAGTATTTTCAAATCAAGAAAAATAGGAACCAAGTGATTTAATGATAGTGGAAGCTATAATGAGGACATATTAGTGCTTTGATGTTTTATGTTGTGCCTAAACATTCATTTAATTGCACTTGAATTGTATGCTTACTAAATTCCCTTTTGTTTATGTAATTTGCCAGAAAATGAAAGGTAAAAACAATAAAAACAAAACTACCATAATTTGGTTGGCCTTACTTAGTCTTTAATAGACTGTAATGACTACATTTTAAAAACAGAGAATGGGGTGGGCAATGGTGGCTCAGTGGCAGAGTTCTCACCAGAGCCCTGTGTTCAATGCCAGAGACTTGTGTTCAATTCCCAGAACCTGCTCATGTAAATAAACTAAATAAATAAATAAATAACAGAGAATGATGATTAAGTACAATATTGTAATTAGGGGGATACATTATTTTAATAGTTTGAAACTGTTATGTACCCCAGTAAAGCCATATTCTTTTCCTAATCCAATATTGTGGGGCAGCCCTACTGTTTAGGATGGAAACTTTTGATTAGATTGTTTCCATGGAGAATGATTCACTCAATTGTGCTTGTGACCTTTTGATTAGGTTAATTCCATGGAGATGTGATGCACTCAATTGTGGCTGCTGTCTTTTGATTAGAAGGAGATGAGACTCCTAAGTAGGTCTTGATTATGTTACTGGAGTCCTTTAAAAAGGGAAACATTTTGGAGCTGCTTCAGAGCTGATATAGACAGAAACAATTGGAGATGCTTGGAGTGCCCACAGGGAGGGCAGATGCCTAAACAGGAATGTTTGAAGGGGCAGAACCTAGCAAATTTCATCATGTGCCTTCCTGTGAGATGCTAAGCAAGCCAGAACACAGAGTTTTGCCACAGAGAAGCTAAGTGAAGGACCACAGATGCTTAGAGAGCATCTGGAATCAGAAGCTGGAAGCAATGGAAGTAGGAACAAGGATCAGCAGATGTCAGCCCCATGCCTTCCTATGTGATAGAGGAAACCCAGTCACCATCCAGCTCTTTCTTTGTAAACAAGGTATCTTTCTCTCAATGCCTTAGTTTGAACATTTTTAGGGGCTTAGAACTATAAACTTTTAACTTAATAAATCCCCTTTATAAGAGTAAGCTCATTTCCAGTATATTGCATTCTGGCAGCATTAGCAAGTTAAAACAATTAACCATCACCTCACTTGAAAATAAATAATATGTAAGAATAGCATTTGCTCATTTTAATATCCCAATTATTACACTTGAATAGAAGGAAATGTGCTTTGCCAAAGGCTGCTTACAAAACTCCATGTCAATAAAAAAGAAAACTTATGCGTGTTTTTGGAGAGATGTAGGAAGGGAGGGAGAGGGATTTTAGGAGGACTTCAATAAGATTTTCTTCTGGTTTTATTGGTTTCTGTGGTAGATTTGGTATATGTCCAGCAGCAAACAATTTTTCAGTTTTCAGAACCTGAAGGACACTACAAAAGCCCTGCAATTGTTTCTGGAAAAGACATTTAGGATATTCTCAAAGCAATTCAAAATATATATTTCTATAAGACAGCTATGTTAAAAATATATTAGTAGTAGAATGGGTTCTCTAGCAAAAATGTTGTTTTCATAAGGCATCATATTAATTATATAACCATGTTATAATGTAATCATATTACATGTAATATTGTCATATGTAATATAATAATATTAGTTATAAGTTGGTATAAGGGATATGAGGTCAATCTAGATATCTAAAGATATGGAGCTTAATAATTGCTCTGTTACTAAGCTAAGCATCTTTAGGAAAATCATAATCTCTCCAGGTCAGTATTTCTTTATAAGATAGACCTGGGTAAAGTTTTCTAGAGTTACTCTAATTCTGACTTTTTGTAAGCATGATATAAATAAAAGCTGTCATTTTCATCTTCCCTATTTAATTTGCAGAAAAGAAACATACCACTGTAAGTTTTACATAGTGCCTTTTTATAACTAATTATGATAGAGTGTGTTAGTTAGATTCAGTTGTCAACTTGGCCAGGTGAGCATACCTAGTCTTGTTGCTG
>PVIY010016736.1:35233-51082 GCA_004026745.1 Myrmecophaga tridactyla | reverse complement strand
CTGCCCCCCCCACCGTAGTCCCTTCTCTTATATTCAGGGGCACCATTCTTTCTGCCTTGACATGTCCATTAGAGGCCAACTGTAAATTACTTTATTGGGGCACTGTAAATCAGTTATTAGGGAACCTTCTCCAGGGTGCTCATAAATCATGGCCTTTTGTAGGAGCCCAGAGGAGGCAGCCGACAGGGAACGGGGGCTTCCCAAGCAGAGAGATGAACAGCTCAGCTGCCCTTTGAAGTATCGCAAACACTAGATAAAGTTCTTAGTGCAGTGAACAGCGGAGGCCCCTGTGGAGATGCTACTGGGAGGCTGAGCCAGGGAAATCCTTATTTGGGACAGAGAGACTTCCCTTGGCCAGGCTCGAAGGAAACAGAAGGAAACAGAACGCGTCCCGCCCTCTGTGTCTCAGGGCAGGGGAGCGCGCTGGGGGCCTGGTCCCTCCAACGAGGCGGGGGAAGAGCAGCTTCTGGTAGGGGATTGTTTTCTTTTTTTTTTTCCAATTTATTTGGTTAGGGTTGCTATTAATCAGTAATGTTTTCTCAGGAAATACTGCCTTATATTAATGGCTTTTTGTTGAAAAGGATCCAACTGCGGTGTTTATGATTGGGCTTGAGTTCTGCTTGGGGCCCCCTGCACTAATTTTTTTTTTTTTAATAGTCTATCCTACTGATAAAGTCAGAATCTAGAATACGTGTTACCAGGGGCCAGATGTGGGCGGGGAATGGGGAATTATGTTTTGTTTTTTTTTAATTAATTTTTTTTAGGGAAGAAAAAGAGATTGAAAAAGAGGAAAGGAGAAGGGAGAAAGGAAGGAGAGAAGGAAGGGGGGAGGCGGGAGGGTAATGTGGGCAGGAGGGTACCCCATTCCCCGTCTGTCCCTGAAATTTCCATCCAGATCACACTGGAGCAAAATATCCGAGGACGCGGCATTGACTTTCCCTCTGGGAGCTGAGCACTTCTTGGCCTGTTATTCAGGGCAGCTCATCCAACTCACCTCGGCCCTAACATTGCCGCTTTACCAGAGGTACAATATCGAGATCAGCCAGTGTCTGTCTGTCTGTGACTGGCTTATTTCACTGAGGATTATGGCCTCAAGGCTCATCCACATGGTCATATGCCTCAGGACCTCCCCTCGTGTTAGGGCTGTGTAATCCGCCATTGTAGGTATCTGCCACATTTGGTGTATCCACTCGTCTTTTCACAGGCGCTTGGGTGGCTTCCATCTTTTGGCAGCTGTGAATAGTGCCACCATGTACCTCAGTGGCCCACCACCAATTTTATATCACTGGTCACTGGAAAAGTCAGTCTTTTCCAAAACAGAATGTTTTCCTTTTAAAAGTGGGGTTGCATCACTGCCTCTTTGGGAGATACTGTATTGTGTTTAAAATTAAGGAGTGATGGGGCAGCAGCCTGAGGATTTGGAAAGCCTGGGGAAGGCAGGTGGGCTTTGGTACCTTGGAAGGGTGAGCTGCGCTGAGAGGGGAGAACTCAGAGGGAGTTAGGTGGTATCCCCCTAAGGAAAAGGCCCCTGGGAGCTGAAGCTGATGGCCAGTGGCAGGAAAACTGCAGAGAATTTGGACCCATGGCTAAGCTCAGTCTGGAGCACTTGTGTCCACTTCCCTCTGACTTTTTCATTTGTGTCCTCTCTTTGCCCAGTGATGTTTGTAGTGAGTGGCTGACAAAAACAGCACAGGAAGATCTGCACCACCAGGTATTGTTAAGAGAAAAGCAAGACGCAAAGACAAATGCATAATGCGATGCCATTTTTATCAGACAAAATGAGGAACAAAACAACAACAAAAACTGAAAACCAAAAGAATCTCTCTCTGTATTAGTATTTGATTATATATAATGATGGGAAAAGATACAAAGTTATGTATACCAGGGTTTGGCAAACTCTCTGGCCTGCCTCCTGTTTTTGTAAATAAAGGTTTTCTTTCTTAACACAGCCACACCCATTCAGGCTACAACAGCTCAGTAGCTGCAGCGGAGCCCGTCGGCCCACAGAGCTTAAAATATTCATTATCTGGCCCTTCGCAGAGGAAGCTTGCTGACTCCTGATAATACACCATAGGGTAGCATGGGTTCTAGCATGGGGGCCGAGGCGAGGTTAAAGAAAATATAACACCAAAAGTCCATGTATGATAGGACCTAAATTGATCTACATTTATGCATTAATGTGTGTGTGTGTGTGCACATGTGTGTAAGCAGAAAAAGACTGTGAGATGAGGGTCACCAAAGGAAAACTGCAAGCCCAGAGATGGCATTTTTGTGGTCTTTGTTCTCTTCCCTTACACTCTTTAATATGAATCAAAATTTTTAATTATCATAAATTATTTCAAAAATCAGATATTATACTAAAACGCTGAAAAGTGAAAAATGTGGGGTCTGAGATACCTTCCAGTTCCCTCTAAGAATATGGGATCCACCCAACTTAAGAGTTCTGTCAGAGATACAAATTCCGAAATCCTTGGGGGATTTCCGGTTTTTCTTTTCTATTTTAACTGTGCCACACGCGAGTACGGCTTCCTGCAAAGACTGGAAACAGGACAGATAAAGCTGAGGCCCTTGATCCTTCCGTGCCACCTCCCCCTGCGAAGAAGACAGGGCTGTCCGCCTGCAGCGCGCCCCTCTGCACCCCCGCCCTGTGTAACATGCCCCAGTACGTGTGCACATAAAAAGAGCTTTTGCGTGTTTCTGCTTCTACCCTTAACAGCATATCATCCAGCAGAGCCTGCATCGCCCTCTCTACCTGCCGTGTGGGTGTCTTAGTTTGCCACGGCTGCTGTGACGTTCCACACAGCGGGTCGGCTTGAACGACAGGAATCGCTTGTCTTGCAGTTTTGGAGGCTCAAAGTCCAGCATCAGGGGCTTGGCGGGGCAGGCTTTCTCCCGGATTCCAGAGCGTTCTGGAGGCCCTCCGTCACATGCCACTCCTGGGGTCTGCGCCTCTGGTTTCTGTGACTTCTGGCCTCTGCTGGCTGCTGGCTTCTTGACTTCCGTGTCTGAATTTCCTTTGCTTGTAAATCAGACTTCAGCCATATGGCGCCAGGCCCACCGGATTCAGTTTGGCCTCCTCTAAATAAGACCCTAGTTGCATGTGTGTCCACACCTTCCCACAAGCCCAGGCTCAGGACTTGACCGCATCTTTATGGAGTGGTGATTCAACCCCCAGTAGTGTTGCACCCTGTGGGGAACCCTGGATTTTTTAAGCATATTTCCATTGCTGGGCATTTAGGGGGCTTCGAATCACCCCGATTTTTTTTTTCCTTAGAGCTTAACTACCTTCATTAACCTTCTTTTGAGCTCAGTAACTACAGTTTATGAAGCACCTACAGCGCTCAGACTGAAATTTCACCTGTAATCCTTGCAGCAGCTCCAAGAGGCACAGGTGCCATTCTTATCTCCATTTTACAGAAGACGAAACTAAGGTTCAGAGAGGTGATGCAGTTTTCCTGAGACCACATAGGAGGCTTAGCCCAGTCTAAGGCCATTAGAGTGTGCACAGCTGAGAGCTGCAGGCAGGGCCTCCCTTGGCCTCTCTGTTCACAGGAGCTTCAGCCTGGGGTGGGCGGGAACAGAGGTGGGGAGAGTGGAACAAGTAGGTTGTGCTGAGCGTGGAACTGGGGAGCCACCATCCCCACAGTACCATTGGTGGTTACTGTGTGGGGTTGCCCTAACAATGACCACAAAGCCAGTGGCTAAAGATAAAAGAAATGTATCATCTCCCAGTTCTGGAGGCTAGAAGTTCGAAATCAAGGGATCAGCAGAGTAGAAACTAGAAGAGAATGCATTACTGGCCTCTTCCAGCTCTCGATGGCTCCAGGTGTTCCTTGGCTTGTGGCCACCTCATTCCATCTCTTTCTCTGTCTTCACATGGCCTCCTTCTCTCAGTCTCTTTTTTGGGGGGTGATGCATGGTACGGGAATTGAACCCGGGTCTCCCACATGGAAGGTGGGCATTCTAACCACTGAAATACCCGTGCACCCTCTCAGTCTCTTTTAAGGACCACCAGTTCCTGGATGTAGGGCCCGTGCACATATTCCAGCATGATCGCCTCGTCTTAAGAGCCTTTTCTGAGTCACAGCTGCAAATCCCTGTTTTCCAAATAAGGCCATGCTCACAGGTTCCAGGGCTCTGATGTGGGAATCGCTTTGTGGGGTCACCATCAGCTTGTACCACCAGCTAATCTGACAGAAACAGCTGGGAGAAGTTTCCTTTCCTCCGAGGCCCCATCTCCAGCCATAGCATTTAAGTCTGATCCTGTCGGAACTGGAGCAGCAGGAAGGCAGCTCAAGAGCCACAGAGGGGACAGTGTGGTTACAGAACCATGGGAAACGGGCACAGAGCCACTGCTGCCTGGAGTGTCACGGCCCCATGATGACATCCCTGTCACCCCCTTTTTGTCACCTCCCGTGTCTCCTCACGGTCCCTTCCTCCTCCTCAGTGAGTGCTTCCTGGCCTCATGCTTACACCTGAGAGTTCCTTTCGCCATCGTGCTGGTTGCTCGGTCTTCTCCCCTTTTTCCTCTTCCTGTAGCCTGCGTGGGGACTGACAAGCAGCCCTTCTGGTCAGCTGGTGCCCAGCCCCAGAGCGGTCACGAGGGGAGGTATGCAACGGGGTCAGGGAGAAGCTCGAGGGGCACAGGAGGTCTTGAGGGGGCAGGCAGAGAGGAGCTCCCTTGGGCTGCGGCAGCAAGGGCCCTGCGAGGGGCCGCCTTTCTCCAGGGCCTCACCTGGCGGGCTTCCTGTGCAAAGTAGCCTCCCCTTGGCTAGGACCGTGTGCAATCCAGAGCCTCTCGAGGGCATGCCCGGGGCTGGCCTGTGGGTGACCACTGGTCTCTTCAGCAAGGTGGGTTCCTGCTCAGGACACTGAGGTGACCAGAGCCAAGGGGACCCAAAGCCAGAGAGGGGCTTTGGCCTGGAGCCGGGGAACTCTCCTCTGTGCTGCAGCCCAGCAGGGCTGACCTGGCTGCACATCAGATCACCAGGGGATCTTCCAGATAGGGCAGCGTGGGGGAAAATGCTGAGGTCTGTCCTGTGAACTGGCGACATGCTAGGCACCACTGCTGGCTCCTGAGGGACACTTGTGGAAGGAAAGGGGCCCCCACTTGCTCTGAGCCAGTGTCCTCTGACTCTTCTGAGCCTCCCCGGGTAACTCCCCTTACGAAGATCTCCAGTGCTGACGTCCCTGCTGGAATTCTCCTGGCACATCCCCTGCAGCCTTCCTGGTCCCTAGGTGGGGCCAGGGCTCCTCCTGACATCACTGATGATGCAGGGCCCAGGTGTGCGGGCGTCCTGCCCCACCTGCCACAAGGCAGCTGCAGACCAGGGCTTATGCAATCAGGAAATGGGCTGGGGGTGGGGGTGAGATGGAGAGAGAACTGCTGTTCTATTTCTATTTCCCCCCCACCCCCATACAAGAAAGAGAGACCAGACATCACATCTCCCCCCAGGGAGAGAAAACCCAGTGATCACAAACCCGGGACAGAGATGGGAGGGGTTGCTGAGAGTCCCACTGCCTCCATCCCCAGGGGCTGCCTGCCCCTCCTTGGTAAAATAAGAGAGCTGTATTTTAAGGGGTCCTAGATTGTAGGCTCTTGGAGCAGTCACATATATTTAGGAATCGTAACTGATATTTCTGAATCCTGAGATACTGAGCAATTTTATATAACCTAGTCATTCCCTGAAAATATTGTTATTTATGTGATACCTGAGACTCAGAGTTGGGGCACTGAGGCTATGGAAGTCAGCATTACCCCATTCAGCAACTGTTGAAAAAGCTGAAAAAGTGATTGGACTTTGTCTAGAGATGTGAACGGGGCTGGTCTGGATAGAACTAAGGTAAATTGGGGTAGTGGGTAAAGGATGATATGGCCCGCATTTTCAAACTTCAGCCTCTATGCAAGGCCAGGGGCAGGGATGTTTATTTGGTGCAAAATTTATGTTCTGGGTGGCACATTGTCTAGTTTAACTTCTTTGATAATTTACTTGAACACCATAGTTACATGGACTCTTGAATAGGACGTGCGATCTTGTTGGTGTATACAGGTTAGTGTGATGTCCTAACATGTCCCAGAGTGATTTGGGCAGTGAACAAAAAAGTGTTTGCAAAGTGTCTTTGGGGGACTGGGGAGAAAGGAGGAAATATTTAACTTTCCCATCTGGGGAGTTCCTGATGTTTTTGCAGCCACTGGGGATGGCCAGTTTGGTGGGCTGGGCCCTCAATCTTGGGGCTCGCCCCTATGAAGCTTATTCCTACAAAGGACAAGCTAGGCCTACTGATAATTATGCCTAAGAGTCACCCCCAGAGAACCTCTTTTGTTGCTTGGATGTGGCCTCACAAGCCAACTCAGCAGGTGGACTCACTGCCCTCCCTCCTGCATGGGACGTGCCTCCCAGGGGTGTAAATCTCCCTGGCAGCATGGGTCAGAACTGGGATGAGCTGGGACCCAGGATGAGCTGGACCGGCATCATGGGAGAGAGAACAGGGAGAGAGATGGGACAAGGTGGAGTTTCAGTGGCTGCGCAATTTGGGGCCGAGATGAGAGGTTGTTCTGGGGATTGTTCTTGCGCATTGTGTGGGTGCCTCATTTTAGCTTGGGGTGTGTTGGAGTGGCTGGGGGGTGGTGTCTGGGACTGCTAAGCTGTGTTCCAGTGGCCTTGATTCTGGAGGAGGGCTGCAAGGCTGTGTAGCTTTTCCAGTGTGGCTGTGTGATTGTGGGAGCCTTGTGTCTGGTGCTCCTTGTGCCCAGGGTGTGGACAGGTGAGTTAAAAAAAGGATGAAAATGGGTAAATGGTGGGGGGAGATGGAAGGTGAAGGTTGGGTGGATTGGGGTGCCATGGGTCAGTGGGAGGGAGGGTGGGGGTAAGGGGTGCATGAGTTCTTATTTCTGTTGCTTTTTCTAGAGTGATACAAACATTGTAGAGGTGATCATGGTGAAGAATGCACGCCTGTGTGATGACACTGTGAACCATTGATTGCATAATATGATTGGACTGTATGTGTGTGTGGATATTTGTCAATAAAACTATTTTTAAAAAATTAATAAATAAGAGGACTGGAAAGGGTGGTTTGGCTTGCCAAGCAGGATGGCAGGGCCTGCGTGCTTGAGAGCCAGTTTCTGGGCTCAGTCCCTGCTTTGCTGCTTCCAGACTGGTGACCCTCGGAGCCTCCTTCTCTGTAACATGGGGACAGAGCCCACCTCACAGGAGGGAGTGGACCAGACCCAGGTTACCAGCAGCATCGGTCTCCCCTGGAACCTACTTAAAAATGCAGACTCCCAGGCGCCGCCCTCTCCTGAGCCAGAGTCTGCATTTCAAACCCGCCCCCCCCCGCGGGGGGGGGGAGTTGCATGCACATTGGAGCGTGGGAACCATCTGCTGCATCGCCTGGCTCAGCGTGAGACCTTACTAGCCATTATTTCTGGTGATTACTCTCCTGCCATGTGCCCTTAGTGGTTCTAGCCACGGGGCTAAATGGGGAAGAAACAGACGACTGAAGCACAAAGCCCCGAGCAGTTCGCAGCTCCGGGAGGAAAACGGCCACGGACAGTTTTTTGAAATGCAGTAAAATCACATCAGTGATGATTGGCTCTTATAAGAGGTGTCGCAGGCCCTGAAGTGCCAGCTCAGATTTGGTACCCAGCTGGGAGCCTGGCAGCCAGATGCGTGGTTACCCGGGCAACCGTCCGATGCCCCGGAGACGCCGAGCAAGATATAGCGCTTGCGTTCTTGCCATCTCCTTGGAAGCAGTGATGACTCGGGGCGGCCACCCCCGGTGGGCACTTAGGGGACTGAGTACACAGGTCCTTTCCCCTCATTCCAACAAATTGCCCATCTCCCCCAGGA
Organism: Myrmecophaga tridactyla; assembly: GCA_004026745.1. Classification (NCBI taxonomy): domain Eukaryota; kingdom Metazoa; phylum Chordata; class Mammalia; order Pilosa; family Myrmecophagidae; genus Myrmecophaga; species Myrmecophaga tridactyla. The sequence goes on along the minus strand of PVIY010016736.1, from coordinate 43,232 downwards.
GCAGCTTTCCAGGCAGGCACCAGCTGGACACCCGGCTGCAGGAGGCGAGGTGTGAGCCTCCGATTTGAAGGGCGCTGTCTGAAGCCTCAGCATTAGTCATAGATAGGAAGCCTTTGGCTTCGCTCCCTCTGGGGTGTCCAAGTGGCACAGGAGGCAGGCACTCAGGGTCCAAAGCCAGACCGGGGTCCCCATTACAGCTCTGGCTTAGCCCCTCTTGGCCTCAGTTTCCTCATCTGTGAAATGGGGGCAATTCTGCGCTCATCTCATTGCATGGTTGTGAGGATACTCTGTGAAGTGCTCTGACCTGGCCAGTGGGAAGCCCTCGGAAGTGTTAACTGTCAAGCCCTCGTGTCACTCGCCATAGCCCCTTACGCAGTGTACTCATCCTGGGTGGAGCGGGCTCTCGATGAGCGGAGCCCCTATTACTGTAATCAGTAGCTTCATTGGGGGGGGGGTCTGTGCCGGATGGGCTGGGGCTTTGGCTCACTCATTCCATGTGGGCTCCTCTACTCCCTGCCCACCCAGGGGAGTACCCTGAAACTATCCTGTAAAAAAAGAATCCCAGGATGGTAAACATTGGTTGATTCATTTGTTGATTATTTTGTCCAGGGAGCAGGGTATTTGGTAATTGTCCTGGCTAACTGGGCTCCCCTTCCAGGACGCCTTAAGCTCTGGACTACCCTGTGGTGGAACTTACATTGATCCGTGCAGTCAGGGGCCAGGGCAGGGGGTGCTCATCCCAATTCTGACAAGTAGCAGTGACAGCTGTTAAAACGGCCAAAAGATAGAAACAACCCAAAAGCCCATCAGCTGACGAACAGATAAGCAAAACGTGGTCTGTGCATGCGATGAAATATTATTCAGCCATAAGAAGAAATGAAATACGATGCTTGTTACAACGTGTTTGAACCTTGAGAACATAATGCCGAGTGAAAGGAGCCAGACGCAGAAGGACAAATATTGTATGACTCCATTCATGTGACACTGCAGAACATGTAAAGCCATAGAGACAGACACAGGTTCATGGTTGCTGCACTTTGAGGGCACGTGGAGTGGAGCTTGGCTGCTTAATGGATACGTGGTTTCCTTTTGGGGTAAAAAAAATACCTTGGCACTAGAGAGGGGTGATTGGCTGACCCATGTTGTGGACGTATAAATGCCACTGAACTGAGCGCTTTAAACTGTTGTGGGGTGCACCAACAGAGGGACCGCACAATTTGCAAGCCAATTAGGAGTCTATTAGCTGGCCGGCGACTGTCTCAGAAATCCCGAGAAGGAGGATTCAGAGAGCAGCCTCGTGGGGCTTGCAGGGTGGGCTTATAAAGGCTGAAACCACAAGCTGATTCACAGAAGCACAGAAGTGGCATTTGTTTCACAGACCCACATCCTGGTTTTGCAGCTGTGAGCAAGCAAGCTTATCTACAGAAGCAAGGAGTGCTATTAGCTTTTGCAAAAACAGGTTTGTGTGATTCCCACATCCTGGCCCCATGACCGGGTGCTCTTCATGGGCCTGGGGGGGACTTTCCACTCGGCTGGGGTCGAGCTCCTGATCCCTTACAAAACTGGTCAGTGGTTAATTTTATGCTATGTGAGTGTTACTTCAACAAAAATATAATAAATAAATTATAAGCATAAAGAATGACAACCCCCCAGACCCTTCTAGGACCTGGTACTCAGGCCTGGAGCCCCTGGGCAGGTCAGGGTGCTGGGCTCTTGTGAGGCCCTCAGTTTGCGACTCTTAAGGGCACCGGGGCTGCCCCTTCCAAGCCTGGGGTCAGGGAAGAGTCCCAAGTGGAGAGAAGAAAATGAGCATTCAGTCTAATCCCAGTAGGGTGTTGGCCCCGAAGACCTTTTCTATAACAAACAAAGCAAAAAATCAAAATGTGCGTTTATAATATCTCCTTAAAAATCAGTTGTAGGATATCTACTCCTAGCTATATATCATCTAGCTATGACAGAGCCCACAATTTCATTAGATTAGTGAGCGCCCTCCAGTTACCCTGGTGCTGAGGACGTGCGTGCTCCCCTGGAGATAGGCTCGGTTCTGGGGCGACCCTCTCCTCCGGCCTGGTGAGTGGTGGCCTAAGCCCAAGGTTTGATTTGGCCAGGTGGGGCAGCAGGCGTCTGGAACAAGGCTCGGGAGCTGTGTTCGAACCTTGGGGTCTCTGCCCACAACAAAGGGGCTCTTTGTGAGCTGGTCTTAGGTCGATGGTCAAGACTTGGGGGTCAGATGGGCAGTTTGGAGTGAGGGGGGGTTGGGGCAGGTTGTGTCTGAAGGCAAAAGGGTGGTCTTTGGAGCTAAATCCTAAATGGATTCAAGGGAAGCCATTTTGGATGTCCAAAGAGGCCAGAAATGTCCCAAGTGTCTGGGACCCTCTGACCCCCACACAGGTGTGGCCGAGAGGGCAGGTGGCATGGCCTGCCTAAGCATCCAGTCGAGCGGGTCTTGAGGGCATCAGGTCAAGGGTTCCCTGTCTTGGAATCAGGGAAACCAGAGAAGTGAACAAAACTGCTTGCCTTCCTGGTGGGCAGGCAGTTGGGGTGGGAGAGTCAGTCTGTAGACCTTGGAGGAGAAGTCTGAGGGCTTCCAGTGAGGGCAGGCTTGCCGGGGGCTCCTCGTGGGAAGCCCCCTCTTGGAGCCAGCAGAGTGTCACAAACCTATGGGTCTCAGCAAGTGTTGGCCAGTGGATGAGGAGAGATGGACAGGCTTGCTGCTGGCCTCTGGGGCTTGGTGACAGAGGGGACTCCGAGATTTTTGGCAGCAGAACTGTCAGCAGCAATGGAACATTCTAGATGTGTCATTTTAATTCAGTCCCATGTGAATAGTCAGCAGTGGCTGCGTACCCGGGCAGCACAGCTTGGGGGCCTCCGGTGCTGGCCTTCCTCCGCCCCCCCTCCCCGGGCTCTCTGCGGCCGCGTGGAGCCGCCCCAGCAGCTTTTCCTCTCCAGAAGGGGGGTGGGGAGCATGCGTGCTTGTGTGCAAGCAAGCTTCAGTGCTGCCGCACGCCCCGGAGCAGCCGGCCCAGCGTCGGGAGGCATGTTTCCAGTACATTCTGAGTCACGCCTCTCCTGGCGAGGGGCACATTCCGGGTAGCGGCGCGTCTCGCGTGGAGGCACTGAGACGCTCCGCTCTCCCGGGCCTGGGAAGCCCGCGTCTGGGCTGATTCTGCCGTGGGAGCAGTTACCGGAGCGATGGCGGCTGTTGCCCAGGTAACCTCCCTTCCAGGACCAGCAGCGAGGGCGAGGCCGGCAATGGAGTGACTGTGCTTCGGGAAGGGCAGCAGGCCGCCTCCTCCCGCCAGCTCTGTGTTTTGGTAGCTGACTGGGGCAGGGTGGGGCTTCGTCACGGAAGCTGGGAGCCCCCTAGGTCCTGCCTGCCCTGGACCAGGCGCTCACAGGACCGGGTAGGTGATGCTAATTGGGGCTGCTGTGTAGCCTGGAGCTGGGCTGGGTGCTACGTGTGGGTTGTCCCATGGAGTCGTTCTCACCCCACTTTACAGGGGAGAAGCTAAGGTGCAAGTGCCAGGCCATAAGCTTCTTGAACATCGGGGCCTCTCGGCTTTGCTCGCCCTGGAATCCTTTGTGCTGGCCACAGAGCCTGGCAAGTCATGGTAGATGGTTTCTAATAATCGTGGCTGGATGACTGAATGGATGTGGATGGATGGATGGACGGATGAATGGACAGATGGGTGAAATAGAGCTTGGATTTTAGGTGAAGTTGGCTGATTGCGCCCATGCTCCCAGCCACACTGTCTCTGCCTTTGCCTGAGTTGGGATATATTTTTTTAAACAGCTCACCCAAGGTATAATTTCCGTGCCATAAAATTCGCCCATTGGAAATGTACAATTCAATGGTTTTGGTAAATTTATAGAGTCCATCAACCAGTACCACAATCCAGTTTTAGACCATTTCTGTCACCCCAGAAGTTATCCCAGTATCTGTTCGCAGCCGACCCCACTCCCTCCCTGCCACCGCAGGCAACGGACTGTTCCAATTTCTGTCCCTGTAAATTCGCCCTTCTAGACATTTCCTATGAAATGAATCATACAATGTGTGGCTATCGCATCTGGGTTCTTCCAGTTAGCATCACATTTGTGAGGTTCCTCCAAAGCGTAGCCTGTAAGAGAAGTCCTTTTTATGACGAAGTCTGTTCTGTGTATGGGTACACTGTTTTCTTCACCCATTCACCAGCTGATGGACATGTGGGTTACTTCCAGTTTGGGGCTTTTTTTTTGGCATGGACAGGCTCCGGGAATCGAACTGGGGCTATTTTGGATAATGCTGCTGTGGACATTTGCAAACATGTCTTTGTGTGAACATATTTTATTTCTGTCAGGCAGTTTCTGGGGAGCAGAATTGCTGGGTCGTGATAAATTTATGTCTAACTGTTTAGGAAACTGCCTAACTGTTTTCCCAAGTGGCTGTTCCATTTGACATTCCCATCAGCAGAGCCTGAGATCTGTTCTCGGCAAGCTGACCGCCCGTACACTCCTCCTGGCGGTAGGGGCAGTGGGCAGGCCATATTGCCAGGCTGAGGACTGGGTGCCTGTGAGCCCATGAGTCGGGATTCTGCAGCCAACTTTGTCCCAGTCCCACCATGATTCATGCCTGGTGGGCTCATCAGAGTTCCTGGGGTGCAGTATGTCCGTCTGTCACCTGAAGAGGGTGACTGGGCTCTGGTCGGTTCTGAATGTGTTGCCTTTGCCCCTGCCACTACCCTGTTGGGACTCACAGCCTCCTGTGCAAAGCAGAGCCCTGCCCTGGCTCCACCAGCTTCTCATGCCAGGCCCTGCCCAGCCACCCAGATCTTCCCCACGGCCTCTGTGTCTCCGAGCCTTGAGGCTCTGCTCCTGGGCCTCGCCCCACATCCTCAAGCATTCCTGACCTCTTCTCCTGACTCTTGGCATCTCCACCCCTCCTCTCCTTCCCTCCCTCTCCATTCAGCTCCACAGGGGCCTGCTCATGTGATGGCAAAAGTGAGGCTTTGAAGTCAGCCAAAACCAACTTTGAACCTCAGATATCCCATCCTATCTGCAACCTCGGACAAGTCACTTAACCTGAAGGGCCCCCGACACCTTATGTGTAAGCCGAGGACACCAGCGGTCATACAGCAGAAGCTGCAGGTTTCCTTCCCCTCCCAGCTCAGCTTCTGCCCTCTGAGCACGTGGGCCTGGGCACCGGGCAGTGAGTGCCCCCAGAAGCAGCCCTCGATCAATGGGCCCAGAGTCCCCACTTCCTCGCTCCTTGGGTGGGTCGGCTCCGAGGCTGCTTTGCACTGTGGCCCTCAAGCTCCCCAGCGAGACCTGGCCCCAGGTGGCTACCCGTTGCCCACTTCTTCCTGCCTTACGATGCCACGCTTCCCACTGCCTTCTCTTCCTGGCCTTCCTTCCCACCCCCCTCCCCTGCTGTTTCCTGTGATCACCACTCGAATAAACCATGTGCGCTCAGCCCCTTGTCTTAGGGTCTGCTTCTGGGGGCGCTCCTGCTTGTGCTGGAACCGCCAGGCCGGTCCTTTCTGAAGGTGGCCCCTGTGCACTGTCCCGTGGCCAGCTCCCTCCGCAGCAGGGCCTGCCGGTTTCCGCCCTGACGGGATGCGGCCGTGCTGGGCACACTCTCCCAGTCCCCCACCCCAGCGCCTGCAGGGGCTCGGCTGGGTGGATGTTCACCAGATACTAACAGTGGCTCTTTCTGGCTTGTGGGATTTTTGAGGCCTTTTTTTTTTTTTTCCTCATTTGTGTTTTTCAGTATGGCTTGAGTTTTGTATAATGAGCAGGCATCGTTTTCATCAAAATAATGGTGTCATATTTCATTCAAAAGTAAATCACCTGCAGCTGATCAGAAGAGAGGGCACTGAGAGCTCAGAGTCTAGTCAAGTCTAGAAACTTCTCTGGGAAGTCAGGGGTTTGGATCAGCGTGGTTTTCTTTGGGTTTTAATAGACGGTGAGTTTTTTTGACATTTCACGGTCATTTAGAAATTAAGCTGTCCTCTGATAAGGACTAATGCCAAGTCTCCAGGGCTCAGGGGCGTTCGCTCAGCCTCTTGTTGGAACAGGTCCTTCTTCCCCAGGCTGGGTGGCCGGCCCCTGAGCTCTGCGCCGACCCGGCCGCGGGGCGCGGACATTTACCAGGCTCACGGGAGGGCGGCTGCGTCGGGGGTGACTGGGGAGGAGGCAGGTTACGCTTCCACGAGCCCACGGGGACAAGGAATGACAGAGGCACGTCAGCCCTGCAGCCCCTCCAGATTCCCCTGGGACTTGTCTCCCCACCCCCCCGCCCCGACAGGCTCCACTTGGCTGGCCGAGGCAAGGTTTCTGGTCTCTCCTGCCCTGCCTGAGGGAATGAGGATGGCTTTGCCTGGACAGCGTTTCCCCAGCCCTGCTGGCCTCTGAGATGAGCCCCCTCGTTCTGACTAATTCTTTTTTGCAGAGTCAGTGAGGGGCTGGGAGGGCACAGAGGAGGGGAGATGTCAGAACACGGTGGGGTGGGAGAGATGGAGGGGGAGGGAGGGAGAGGAAGAAGGAGGGATAGAGAAAGAGAGAAGGAGAGAGCGGGAGGAGGAGAGACGGAGGGAAGGAGAGAGAAGCTGTGTTGATTTACGTGAGCAGGATCTGGGGTGATGGGGGAAAGAGTGAGCTCCCTCTCAGTGGGTTGGGTGTGGGTGAGGGGGTTGGTGGTGGCTGTGAGCGGTGAGTGGGGGGCTCCAGGAAAGTACGGGGCATGAAAAAAAACACGTGGAAGGAAAACGGGGTGCTCCTTCTCGCCGGGAGTTGTAACTTTGAGCCCCTTTAAAGTTTTTTTTCAAGAGAGGCAGGGCCGGGAGTCCCTCTTGTGTGGGTTCCAGCACTGCCTTTGGACTGGTTTTGGAGCGTGGCCCCTCACAGGGACCCCTGGCCCAGGTCTCTGACGGCTGCCGTCGGGTTTCTCCTGCCCGGTTCCGGAGGCGGGCAGTGCTCCCCTTCCCTGGAAGCCCAGGTTTGCCTGAGCCCCGCGCCGCCTGGGAGAGGCTCCATTGGATGTGGGATGTTTCCCCCAAACACCGCTTCTCAGGCCTTGCCCCCCCTCCCCCCGTGGGAGGCTCCGAGCTTCTCTTGGCCCCTCCAGGGCCAGCAGGGGCCCCTTGCCGCCTCCTAACTCCGTCCCTCGTTCAGATTTTGGCTCCAAGACTGTGACATGTCGCCCCAGCTGGCTGCTGGCATGGTGACTCTAAAATTGGGTTTTCCCTCGGGAGCAGAGCACTTAACCAAGGAGTTCATCCGGGAAGGAGTGGAAACCCCCGAGCAGGCTCGGGCAGCACAGCGGAGGGGGTCCGGCCGGGGCGGGCGCCTCCGCGGGCTGTTTCCGTGATGTCAGAGAGGCGGAACCCGCGGGCCTCATATGGAAGCCTGGCCCCCGCCCCACCCTCTCTCTGGCTTTGGACCCTGAGCAAAGGTGAGGCAGCTGCGGCCTTCCTCCCCAGCTGGATGCCCAGGACCCCCTGGCGCTCAGCTGCCCTGGGCCCCGGCTACCCCATCTGTGGGGTTCTCAGCCAGATGCCACCCTTCCAGGCCCTCTTAGGCCTCAGACCAGCAGGAACCAGCAGAAAAGTGCCTTTGGCTCAGAGAAAGTCCTTTATGCTCTTAGCACGCTGGGGGGAGTAAAAGTTTGGCAGAAGATGTGATCCGAAAGGGACATCTCGGTTCTGTTTTCTTCTTTAATCACTGGGGAAAGTGTGGGAACTTGGTCTCCCGTGTTCGGGAGCCCTGCGAGAGGCTGTGCACGGAGCTGGGCCTCCCAGCTGCTGTCCGTCTCCTTGTGGGAAGCGCTTGGTTCACGGCCGCACTTTCTCTTTCCCCCCTGGTCTCGGATTCTTCCTCTTGGCTCTTCCACCCTCGGCGCATCCATCACCCGTTCTCGTCTCTTTATGTCTCCTGACCAGAAAAAGATTTACAAATATAAGAAAGTCCTGAGCAACCCGAGCCGCTGGGAGGTCGTCTTGAAGGAGATCCGGACCCTTGTGGA
>PVIY010016736.1:0-35133 GCA_004026745.1 Myrmecophaga tridactyla | reverse complement strand
ATGTCAGGGAGCGGCTGTAGACTTCCCTAGCCCCTTCCTGGAGGGGGTGTGGGGTCTGGCTGCCCCACCTCCACCTCCCCCCAGAGCTGGCCCCACAGCAGCTCCTGGGGTCCAGGCTGACAAAGCACGTGGCTCCAGTCACCCCACACAGCCTTAAAAAATCTAGGGATTTCACAGCAAAGTCGGGGCTTGCAGATCTCTTTAAAAACAGCAGGTCTGGCAGCACGTGTGTGGCTGGCCCCTGGAAGCTGCCCATTAGACACACTTGCCCCGTGTGCTTGGCCCTTGCCCCCCGCCCTGGCCGTGTATGTGTGTCAGGCCCGGTTCTGGGCCCCGGAGCCAAGCAAAGCCCCTGCTCTCGGGGAGCTTACATCCAGCAGAGAGGCGGTCAGCGGACAAGGAAGCTTCACCAGCCCCTCAGCTGTTACCGGGGCTTGGGGATTTAGGAAACCCACTTGTTTCTGCAGACTCAGCTTCAGGCTCTGTTCTGAGGCTTTACAAGTATGAATACTCCTAGCTTATTTACCTGCCTGGCCCCAGGAGATGCTGCAGTGCTCATCAATGGTTTAAACTTTACCCACAGGTGCCAGAGCAATGCCTCTGTCCCCATCCCTGAGACTGGCTCCCTGCTCTGGCACCCCCAGCTTCCTGGGTAGCTCCCCCCGCCCTCACTCCCACACAGGCTCCCTACTGCCTGGGATGCCTCCCTTTGCCCACCAGTCACAGGAACTGGCCCAGGGAGTTCGTCCCATGCATGCATGGGAGGAGGGGCAGCAGGTAGTCTGTGGACCCCGGGGACAGTCACAGGTGTGCTCGGGCTGAGACAGCCCTGTACACATTTCTGCACAGAAAGGGCTCACATGCAATGTCTGCAGCTCTGAGGCCGAGAGGCTCATGTGCCCAACCTCAAGTTCAGGCTTCCCACCCGGGCCCGGGAATAGGCCACGGGCCAGCCTGTCACCGCAGAGGGGAAGGACGCTTGCCACAAGCAGCACATACTGTGTGCCAGGTGGGTGCCTGATGCCATGCCTGCTGCATCACGTACAGTGCTCCCATTCTTGCCAAGTGGTGGGCTGGGCTGCATCCCAGGCTACAGATGAGGAAACTGAGGCCCTGAGACCCCGAGTGACCTGCCCAGCCCACGTGGCAAGTTAATACTTCTGCCGACAATTCCAAGTGAGGGATTGCAGGACCCCCACCTTGATGTCGCTGGAGTAGGACATTGTCAGGATGATGGTGCACAGGGGACAGATGGCATGTGGCAGGACTCTCCCAGCTCGCACGTGCCCCTGTGACCACATAGCCATGGCCTCGGCTACACTTCTTGGGCTTTAAAGCGAGGACCTCAAAGTCAGCTGACTGTCAAGCACCAGGTGGGGGTTAAAGGCACCTAAAAGAGAAGGGGAGACGCTCCTGCCTGCTGTGCTCTTTCTCTGCATGCCAGGTGGTGGCTCGTTGTCATTCACCAGTTGCACTGGCAAGAGCCAATATTCTGGCCCTATCCCAGCGTCCTGCTCAGGCGGCTGCCCTCTTGAGCCATGATGCTTCTTGGAGGAACACTGGCATTTTTTTGAGCAAGTACTATATGACAGTCACTTTGCCAAGCACTAGGGGACACTGATCTTTTTAATTTCTCCCAATGACCTCATAAGGCAAGTATTAAAATTTGCAGAGGAGTCACCTGGCCTGCGAGAGATGAGGCCAAGGTTGCCCCGAGAAGCGGTGAGCCAGGGGCTGGGCCTGCATCTGTGGCTGGGCCTGTGTGGCTCACGGAGCCCACGCTCCTGCATGGAGGTGTGATGTAAATGGGAATTGGCAGAGACTTTCAGCAAGTGGGGAACGGAACAGTGTAGGACAGTGGCCAGTTCTGCCTGCATTGGCCACGTGGCCTCAGACAAGCCACTAACCCTCACCGTGCCCCAGTTTTTCAACTTTAAATTGGGGCTAATCATAGTGCCCAGTTTGGAGGATTGATTCAGTGATAACAGAGAAAACACTTCCTTCTGGGCCTGATGTACAGTGACCGTTTGATAAATGGTTAGAGGGGAGAGCTAGCAAGACAGATGCATCTTCCTACCTTCTTGTCCTGTAGAATATATGACGCTGGATTCCTTCTCTATCATCTTTACTCAAGTTGTTTCCAAAGCCTCCTCAGGAGACCATCGGTGTCTTGAAACTGACCAGTGGGAGAGAAAGAAAGAAGCGCTGTGAACAGGGCTGAGGTGGCAAACAGTTCTAAGAGAGTCCATCCCCAGGCCAAGCAAAGCCAAGCGTCCTTGACCTCCCTACCCCTTGTCGAGCTGTGTCTAAAGAGTGACCGCTCACCTTGGGGTTGGGTTTCCCATTAATGCAGTGGCTATTAGTGAGTGCCTCCATCCGGGGCCGTGGTGGCCCTGGAAGAAAGAAGGTTCCCTGCAGACAGCTGTGGCTGCCACTGCTGACCAGGACAAAGAAGATGGCACAAGGAGGACTGGGCTCTTGTGGGAAGGTGCCTGGTGGTAAGGAGTGGGCTGGTCCCTTTGGAGCTGTCCACGGCAGGCACTGTAGCTCTGAGGTTGGAAGTACAGACTTTGGGGTCAGGACAGCCAATAGTTGAGCTGCCCGCTCTCCCTCTCATCAGTCTGCACCTGGGCGTGGCTGCATCACTGAGTCTTGAGAAACTCATCAGAGTCAATGGGATCATGAGGGAACCTGTCATCAAAAAGAAAACGAGTGGAATGAGTCTAACAAAGCCCTTTCATGGAGCTTGCAGCATAGTGAGCTCATCAGTAGCAAGCACAGACCCAAACCAGGCTTCCCTCTACCTGGGGCTGTAAAACGACTGATTTTTAATTATCTACCATAAATAGGCTGCTCAGATTCCACTAGCATCCACAAAAGGAAAAAGATGTTAGAATCCAAAAAGCTTCCTTCCCTGTGCACTTGGATTCCAAGGCTCGTGGGTGTGTTAAGTCGGCCCCTGCCTGGGTCAGCGTCTCGCTGTGAGAACCTGGGGCCGTGGAGCGATCCCCAAAAGGACTCCTGAAATTCAGCACCGTCCACATTCCCCGGCACCCGTTCATCCCTCGGGCGGCCGCTAGCTTTTCTCTCCCCCGTTTGGTACAGTCGTGCCAGATGCCCCGAAGCTCTGTGCACCTGCTCAGGAGCTGGGAGCTAGGGGCTCCTCCCCAGGCACTGGGACCAGTCGATCCAGCCGGTTCACTGTTCAAATGCAGAAGGTGGTTCTGTTACGAAAGCAGATTCACGTGCACAAAAGCCCATGCCCACCAAGACAGACAAAAACAGGACACACCACCAAACCAGCAAAGAAAGGAATTTGAGGCTGTCTTCGAGTTTTCCTGCGATGCCTTGTTTCCCGCGTATTCATCCCTGTCCTTGTCTGCATACTCACAGGATGGCGGTAGCAGGCACCAAATGTATTTGGAAAATTCCAGGTGAAGGTGAAAAACAAAACTAAAAAAGTTACGCAAGTTCAATCCATTAAACCTAATTTTATTTTTGCAAGTCAACTGCTAGAAATTTGAACTCAGCTGAAACATCTTGGGCTGGTACAGGGAACACCGGTTTTCCCTAGGAACCTAGTTTAAGAACCACTAAAACAATATCCTTGCCACTTCCAAAAGAATCTCTGGCACACAGTGAGATTACGAGAAGGTCTTTTTCCGTACGTGTTGGTGACACACCTGCCTTCTGGCTTCCAGGTGGTATAGTTTTGACAAGGTTCAAGGCCTGTCTCTCCTCTTGCAGCCCTTGAACAAGGGGAATTATTATGTTCCCCATTTACAGAGGAAGAAACTGCATCTCGCTGAGGAGAAGGGAATCTCCCAAGGTCACGGGACTGGCCAGTAGTGAATTCTGCCTGCCCCATGCTGTCCTTTTCAAGCCCTGCTTTTGAGGGTTCCATTAGGAAAAAGGGAGAGGCTGAAAGCATTTTAAAACTGAGGGAAACTTTGAGATACAAATGTTTTATTCTCAGGGGTGCAGGGGTAGTTCAGTGGTAGAATTCTTGCCTGCCATGAGGGAGACCTGGGTTTGATTCCTGGCCCATGCATTTCCCCAAAAACCAAACAAACAAAAATTCAACAAATGGTGCTACAATAATGGGGCATTTACGTGGAAAAAAAATGAAATGTGACCCTTGCCATACAGCATACAAAAAACAAAAACATTTCATTCTCCTAATGTTGTTTCTCCCCCCTTCTGCTTTCCCTGTTCTGTCCTTTAGAACACAAATTTGACTACCCAGGAGCATGAAAACATCATTGTGGTAAGTTTCTTATGTGCTTACTGTCCCTTCACTCCCGTCCTCTCCCCTGCTGCTGGTGACTCTGGAGGTACCCGTGTGGCCCCCTGGCAGAGCAATCCTGCCCCAGGGTTATCTTTCTGTCACGCCAGACCTGCCTCCCTCCTGTTCTTGCACATCTCAGGGCCCCGGGGCTTGAGGAGTGGAGCAGTGACCAGTTTCCAAGGCTTATGGCAAATGGGTCTCAATTGCCTCCTCCTTCCTGAGCCTGCCAGGGCGAGCCCAAAGCAGGAAATGACAGAGACCAGTCGTTTATCCAGAGGCATAACCATATTAGCTGGAAAGTAAACGATCTCTTTCTTGTTCCACAATATGTTTCCTAATTAACCCAAAAATAGAATCTGGATTCAATTCCCACTAATATGTAAAGTGAGATATTTTCTGGGAATTGACTATGATGTAAGCATCTTTGGAATAAAATACCTTCCTCGTTGATCTTAAGCTATGAACTGTGACTCTTGATAGAGAGAAGGAAGAGAATAAAGTTGCACCCACTGGGTGTCAACCATTGTGCCATGATGCATTTGAATCCAGAGATGACTAAGTTGGCCCTTGCCTCCAAGGAGCTTCTCCTGTATTGTCAGAAAACAAATGTGAGCACTACACAAATAGAGGCATGAAGTATGGAGAGTGGAGTGATGCACTCACCTGGGAAAGGAGCCAGAAGGGCTTCCCAGAGACAGTGATGTCTGAGCTGGGTTTTGAAGGAACGATAGGAGTTTGCCACATGGCAAAATGGGGTAAAGGCATTCCAGACAGAGGAAACAACCTATGTGAAGGCACTGAGATTTAAAACAATATGGTATGTTCTAGAAGCAGTGAGCCATTCTATGTTGCTAGAGCCTAAAGCTGCAGGAAGCAGAGAGACAGAATGGAAAATGAAGCAGGAGGCAGAGTGTACAGAGGCTAGGTGGGGTCTTGGGGCCAGCAGTCACCTGCCCTGGCTGCAGCCTCTCAGCCCCCCAGCTCCTAAGTATTCTCTGTGCTGAATCAGGGCTTCAGGGCTCTACCCATGTGGCCCTGGCCAAACCCGCCTGGAGAATAACCCTCCTTACCCTGCTGGTTCCTGTGAGCACAAAAGGAGGTGTGGAGAGCACAGGCAGGAGCTTCCGTAGAGCTCCAGCCTGTATCTGAAATTGGGAAAGGTGCCAGTGGGTGTTCGCTAGAATTATACAGGCTTTTCTGGGCTCTGCCCTGACCATCCACTGCCTTCTCACCAGAAAAGGGGAAGAAGTCTATCTGGGCACACCACCCATCACCCACAACCACCCTTCTCTGGGATAATAGAAATTAATAAATGCATTTACCAAACACTGGATGGGCAGGAGCCTGGCACTGGTCCCTATTCCCGGAGATGGAGCTGGACAAGATGTGGGCTCTGCTGTTGAGGAATTGACTGTGTGCTGAGAGAACCTGGCAGGTCAACAGACAGTCGAAAAATAACACGATTAGGGTGACCCTTGAGATTTGTTCAGGTGTTAGGGGAGCACAGAGGGGGCACAGAACCACCTCTGTTGGGGATGGTACTGGGAGGAAAATGACGGAGGGCTCCTAGGAGGCGGTGACCGAGCTGAGTCTTAAAAGATGGCTAGGAGTGTGCCAGGTGAGCAGATCTAGCCGGGAAAGACAGCCCAGCACAGGGACCAGCCTGGGCAGAGGCACAGCAGAGAGACTGGCTGGGGAAGAGCCTGGAGGCAACAGGCCGCAGGGAAGGAGCCAGAGTCTTCCTTTTTCCCACTGGCAGCACCTGGGGCCCCCTGGATGTGCCTGGGCCCTGGAAGGAGGGCAGGTGCTTTGGATTTAGAGTGAGCCTGGGAAAGAAATTTTGATCTGAGAAGTCCAGGCAGCATTTATCCAGCTAATTTGGCTGCACTGACCCCTTAATTGTGCTGGCTGAGTTTCCCCTTGCCCGCTCAGCAGGGAGGCCTGAGAAAGGAAGAATTTGCTCTCCCCCCTCACCCCCCACTGCACAGCCTCTCTTTCAGAACTCTTTTATTACTGTCACTGTTATTATTAACATAAAGTCTTCCAGAGCCTCCTTTCATTCTGGCAATTAACATGATTTTATTTGACCTACTGGCAATTAGTCTTCTCCCAACGGGCTTGGTATTTTTTTGCGTACTTACTTCCCCCCCTGCGACTTTACTTGGTTTCATTCACTCCATCCGTCAGCATCTGTGCAAAAGGTCATTGTGGGTTGGGAACAGCTGGCACGCGACTGGGTGAGCGTGGGCGATGGGGGACTGGGCTTGGGGCTGCGGTTCAGACCCCACTCCCTCCCCATGTGGGCTGAGACTTGGGGCAAGTAATAAAAGGACTTTTATTTAATGTTAACGTTTTAAATAATTTTGCTAGTATTTCATGAGTATATATTCTTTTTTTTTTTAATTAAAGCTTTCATCTACACCCCAGGCCTCCTAAGGTAGTGACACACACACACACACACACACACACACACACACACACACACACGTAGAAAGATGGATGGGCTTGTGCTTTTATTTTTTTGTTTTCAGCATTAACGATGTGATGCTGGGTGTATTGTATTGCATTTGTTTGTTCACCTGACAGTGTGTCTTGGAGGTTTTTCCCAGGGCACCAGGACCTCAGCACCACTGGAACTGGAGCAGGAGGAGTCTGAGCTGGTGCATTCCCGGGCACTGCAGGGGGTTGAGCAGCAGCCTTGGCCCGCACCCCTTCTAGCACCTCCTCCTGAGTTGTGGCAACCAAAATGTCTCCACACATTATCTACCACCCCTGGGAGGGGGCACAGTCACCCCCAAGTGAGAGCCACTGGTCTACCCCAGAATTTGTAATGGCTGTAGATGGCCATTCAGATAATCTCCAGATAACACTCCAAGCCTCAGTCTTTTCATCTGTAAAATGGCTGTAGCAGTATCTTTCTCACAGGGCTGCTGGGCGCGTTAAAACAGCTACTGCACGTAACGTGCTTAGTGGAGGGCCAGGCTCATACACAGAATCCACAAAAATATGAGCTGTTACTACTAATTGCATGTTTAGAAATTATTAGTACTCTGTGACCGGAGCAGCCCTTGTAACCTCCTTCACCCTCTGTCTCTTCATCTGTACAAATTAAAGTAACTTCCATCTGACCTCACAGAATTGTCATGAGGATCAGATGAGATAATGGCCATGAAAGCACCAAGCCCATGCCTGACACACTGTGGGCACTTAGTTTCCACCCCGTTTTCCTCAATTCATTCCTGTGGAAGCCTGCAAGGGGTGAAGGGGTCTCATCTGAGGGGGACTGAACCTTGCACAGGGCCAAGTGAGCGGAGCCACCCACCGGGCAGTGGCTTGTGGCTGGGAGGGAGGCACCCGGGTCTGACCTCATCCTGTGTTTGCCAGCCTGGCCACGGCAGGTTGCTTAGCAGGCAGCACGCCAGGAGAGCCCAGCAGCCGGCTTCTTTGCTATGGAGGCAAGAAGGAAGGAAAGCAAGCAGAGAACCCCCACATGTCGGACCAGGTGCCGAACTTCCAAAAATGAGCCTGCAAAGCTGACCCCTTGGGCTTGGCTTGCTCTGGGTTTTTGTGCTTTGTCTCGTCTGATTTCTGCTTACATGCAGTCCTTGTCCCCAGACTGGTTCCTGGCCGTGGAGAGAAGTGGTGCCATGAGGTGGCATGGTCAGTGATGCCCTCGGGCTCTTGAGTCCCACAGACATGGGTACAAGTCTCCACTGGCACTTTCTAATTATGTGACCTCGGGTGACTTACTCTCTCTGACCCTCAGTGTCCCCATCTGTGAGAAGGGGGCACTTCCCAGCTTGTGAAGATGAAGTAAAAGGGTGTGGTCAGCACCCAGCCTGGCACCCGGAGGGGCCCAATTACAGCATCCGCAGCTGTGGAGGTTCTTACTGTGGTACCGTTACTCTTCCCAGGGACTGGCCCATGCGGCTGGGGAGGGGCTGTGCGAGGAGGGTTGGCTCTTTCCTTGCCTCCCACGAATCCCCGCCCCTCACTGCCCAGGGGAACCTCTGCAGCTGTGGGGATGTACCGTGTCCCGCCATTCAGCACGGCAGCCACTGGCCACAAATGTTCTTGAGCACTCGAAGTGGCTTAGTGTGACTGAGGAGCTGTACTTTTACAGCTGTACTGTGCTTTTGACCTCTCGACTCAGGTCAATTGCAAACAGTCCCAAGGCCGGTGCTGGGGGCGACAGCCCTGGTCCCTGTCGGCGTCCCTGGGCACCAGCTCCAGGAGCAGGAGCCTCCACGGACGGCTTCCTTCCTCACAGAGGACCATCACTTCATAGTTGGCAGCTGTGTCCACTTATTCGGCCTCCAGTGATACTTTCCTTTCCCTCATGGTTCTGAAAACAAATGGAAGGCCTTGAGGGACCCTTGCCAAATTCAAGGGCATGGCTTTAGGGGCAGATCTGAGGAGACCCTCTGACACCAAGGGGGCCGGGTCTGTCCTGTGAGAGCAGGGGATGGGGAGACTGTGCCATCGAGAGCCTTTCTGGGAACACGACAGCGTCACCCTCCCTGCTGCACCCTCGGGGCTGGTGTCAGAGATGCGCTGGGCTGGTGGATTTCCCCGGTAGGCCCCGCCCCTGGCCGTGAGAGTGGTGGGGCTACAATGGGGTGTTCCCAAGCCTGGCACTCAACAGCTTCTAGATTTTTCTCTCATCAGCTCCTCCCAACAGCCCTGTGAATCACTAGCTCTTATGTTCCCCTTTCTATAGACTGGAAAGCTAATTCCTGCCCAGAAAGGTGGAACTGTTCACCCAGGGTCACATAGCAGGCAGTCTCAGGACTGGGTCCTGGGTCTTGGGTGTCCTGTTTCCTAATCCTCTGCCCAAATGGCAAACGGAGGGATAGTGGACTTTGTATGAGCATTAGTCCAAGGACTAGCATCTGTTGAGAGCCAGCCCTGTTTTTGGCTCTGTGAGCATATCTCTACACCAAGGCTCTTAGCTGGGGGTGAATTTGCCCCAGGAGGCATTTGCCAGTGTCTGGAGACATTTTTGGTTGTCACAGCTTGGGGGTGGGGGTGTGACATCTAGTGGATTGAGACCAGGTTTGCTGCTAAACACCCTACAATATACAGGGCACCCCCACTGCAAAGAATTATCTGGTTCCAAATGTCAGCAGTGCTAAGGCCCAAAAACCCTGACTTTGACATGTGGCCCCAGCCAACCCCCGGTGCTTCTGTTGCCTCCATTTGATGGGTGGAGAAGCAGGGTTCAGAGAGCCACAACAGCTCCAGCAGTCCAAGATTCACAGTCCGGACTCAGAACTGCCACACCCCTTATCAGGGGTCTCACCAGGGGCCTCGGGTTCTGGGGCCCTAAAGGGTATGCATTGTTACTGGTGTCTATTTTTTTTGAGGGGGGGGTCATTCGACTGCTTCTCTAAGGGAGCCTCAACCCCACCCCCACCCCCCAGCAGTGGGTTGTTTTCCCGGGTGAGTCACCCTTCTCGTGTCGACAGGCCCCTCCACCACCACCACGTACAGGTCCTTCCTCACAGTCCGACTGACATGTGCTTGTCTTTCAGGCAATCGCCCCGTTGCTGGAGAACAACCATCCACCACCGGACCTCTGTGAATTCTTTTGCAAGGTACGGACGGCCTCTTGGGTCCCGGGGCTGTGCTGGCACGCACGCCCACCCTGCGTGTGTGCTGGGCCACGGGTTGCATGACCCCAGTCAGGGCCCTGGACATTTCGGAGGCCTTGCCAGGTGCCCTGTTTGGGGGTTGCGGCCGCCTTTCTGCCGGTCAGCTGATACTCAAGGCCCAGGTCCTCACCGAGGGAGGCAGGGAAGTGCCTGGCTTTTCTTTGGAATCACTTCATGCTGTCTTGGAGACAGTTTGCAGCAGCTTTTCTGAGCTTCTGACGTCAGAGCTGAGTTATTCTTAGCCCTGGCTGGCCCACAGTGGGGGAGTGGCCGTGGGGTTCTCCCTGCACGGGGACACAGGCAGGTACTGCCAGGTGAGCTGGGGCGAGCCCCAGAGTGGGTGGCCACTCGCCAGGCCTGTAGCCAGCTTCCTGTGGGGTCAACCAGTGCCTGCCCAGCACCCCTTATTTGCTGGAGTACAGCTCAGTAGCCTAGGGCCTACACCAGCACGCAAGCCGTTCATGTTTATTCTTTACTGTGTGTGTGTTTAATGGAAAGACATAGGGCCTCTAGCTTGCCACTTCCTGGCACTCCCCTCGTCAGCCCCTTCCTCCCTGGCTTGTGGGCTCTGCAGACCATCATTTTGGGACTGTGAGTGCCAGGAAGACAGAGCAGCAGCAGAGTGGGCACTTAGAGCAGAGGGGCACAGGGTGCACTTGGCTGCCTGGCCCCGCCTGCAGCATTCTCTGTACAGGATTGTGTTGTCCTCATCTGGTCTGTTTGAGTCCATTTCTCCATCACAAGACCCTCCCCAGTGGCCTGTGGAGCAGGGGGATCCCGGCCCACTGACCCAGCATGTCCAAGGTATTTTTCAGGGCTTGCCAGTATGTCCCTTGCCCACATGCTGAGGTGGGTCATGCTGGGTGGGCAGCAGCAGGCATATTTTTGCCAATGAGGGTGTGCGAGCAGGATGTGCGTGTGCAAGCAGGCACCCAGTGTCTAGGTGTTGAGGCACCGAGCCCCTAGGACACACGATGGGGAGAACTCACTGCTTGGTGACCCCAAACTGCTGCTGGCACTCAGGACGGCACAGCCCCACCGGGTTGGTGTCAGGTACCAGGACTGGGGCCCTGTAGAGAACAGCAGCTGCCCCTTACCTGCCTTGCCCTGTCATCTCGCCGTTTTGTCCATTTTAATCCAGATCTGCTCCGTGTCCTCCTCTCTGGCTGCAGGGGCTCTCCCAGATCTCATGGTTTTCAAATCTTTGTTCTAAAACGATGCAACTTTTGTTCAAAGTAAATCCTGCCTGGAAGCACAAACCTGACTCAAATCAAAAAGGCTATGGAGTGTGATTTTGGGGAGTGAGGGGAGTCTCTCCCGCCACCCCCACCCCCCTTCCCGTCCCAAGGCTGCCCTGAGGGCCCCACTGGAAAAACGATGAAGTAAGGTAGAAATACACCCACTGTCCACCAGCTGATGAATGCATGAACAAATGGTCTGCCCGTACTGTGGAATATTATTCAGCTATAAAAAGGAATGAAGCATGGATACGTGCTACAGTGAAAGTATTATTATTATAAATTATTATGAATTATAAATTATTCATCTCAGTGAAATAAACCAGCCCCTCCCCAAAATACCAAATATTGTACAATTCTACTTATATGAAATCTCTAGAATAGACAAATTCATGGAGAGAGATTCGTTACAGGGGCTGGGAGAGGGGTGAATAGGGCATTATTCCTTAGTAGGTATGGTCTGTTTGGCATGATGAAAATGTTCTGCAAATAGATGGTAGTGGCGAATACACAACATTGTGAATGTATTTTAATGCCACCAAAGTGAGAACTTAAAAATGGTTAAAATGGTTAAGTTTTAGTCTATGTGTTTTTTGTCACAGTAAAAAAAAAAAGCGATATAAAAGGAAAAGAAAAGAAGAACAGTAATGTAGAAGAAGCCATCCTTTGAGCATTCCCTGATAGAACTCCTTCCCCTCCCCCATTTAAAATGTGGGGTGGCCCTGCCACTGGGTTGGGGAGGGGGGGTGCAGGCCCACCATGCAGCCAGCAGAGAGGGGAGTTTGGGAGTCAGGGTTCCCCACTGTGGCTCACCCAGGCAGCCTATCCCGCCACACTCGAGGCCGCTGGCCCCAGGGGGAGGAATGTTTATCTGGGATTTCCCAGGGGAGCCCTGGGTTAATGTCCGGGCCCCTTGTCTTCATTCGGGTGTGGCCACCTCACTCCCTCGCAGGGATGGTGGGGGCGTGCATGCCTGCTCACTCTCCACCCTTAGAAAACAAACAAACAATAAAACACCATGCTGGGGAAATAAATTACACCTGAGAGCTGGATTTGGCCAGCAGATTGCCCGATGCTCAAAGCCAACAGATCACCGTGAAAGCTTCAGGATGCTGGCGTCCAAAGCCTGCAGCCCTGGCGCGCTGGTGCCCTGTCTCCGCGGAGGCCTCCCCCCGCCCTGTGCGCCCTACGCCATGGTTCTGCTAGGGTCTCGTTGTGCCAAGCGAGGCTGGTGTTGGAGCACAGTCGCCTGTCCCAGCCTTTCACTGAATAACAAGCTGCCGGCATATACTGCCCCCTGCCCTCTTTTTCTTGTTCTGAAAGAAAATTGCCCAAAGCCTCGTGGCATTCTCCAGCAGGAGACCCCCCACCTCCCCACCCCTGGTGACGCGCTCCTCTCTCCCCAGCACTGCAGGGAGCGTCCCCGGTCCATGGTGGTCATCGAGGTGTTCACGCCCGTGGTCCAGAGGATCCTCAAGCATAACATGGTGAGTTGCCCCCACTCCCCCCCCCCCCCCCCCGGCCACCAGGGTGCAGGCAGCCAGGGGAGGGGCCCTTCCCAGAGCTTCAGGGCTTGGGGTGCTGCCAAAGGAGTTTGGGGGATTCCGTGCAGCATCCCCTCCTTGGCTTTTTTTTCTTTTTTTTTCCTATTAAAGCCAAAAGAAGAATGCTTTCACAGTAAGTAAGAATCCTAAAAAAGACTCTGGCTGGAGGAAAAGAGACAAACCCCTGGAGAAAAAAGTTCCAAATAATTGTTGGAGGCATGCCGCCCTTGGGGAGCAGTAACTGCTTGGGAAGGGCTCTTTGGAGACGTCTGACTTCAAAGGGAGAATATCAGAATCCGGACAACCCCCCACGGCTCCACTGTACAGTGGTTCCTTTACATTTGCTTCATTTTCTGGGTCAGGAGTAGTGACTGTGTAATAATTTTCTAGATAAAAATCAGAAGAGCTACAGGGCAAATCCAGACTCATAGTATCTGGCACGGCTGGCGGAGGTGAGGGGCCCTGGGGCGGGAACTCTCCCTTGTGGACGGGATGCCCCCCAGCGTTCCAGGGCCCTGGGCATGCCGTAAAGCTCCGTCCACTAATTACCGGCCGTGAGCTCTGTGGAGGAGATGCGTAGGCCCCCGAGGGGTCGCAGCTGTCTGCTGGGCAGAGATGGTACTGAGACTAGGCGCGGAGGTGCCGTCTTGGGGAGCCCTGGCCGCCATGCCCGGCAGACCTCGGACGTGCTCCCATGACGCTCCCTGACACTTGGTCTTCAGCTGCCCTGTGCACCGTTTGGGCCCTGGGTTGGAGGCTTGGTGGGTGCTTAGTCACTGGGTAGCACAAATAGGGACCTCTCATCACCCCGTATGTGGGCTCCCTCTTTAAGGGGGCATTGGATCTTGGGGTATGGGGGCAAATCATAGGCCTCAGTGGTGTTCTTGAGTTCCGGGGCTTCCCCTCTTGTCAGAAAGCATATATAACTTGCGTATATATCCAGCGCCCCATTTCACAAATGAGCAAATCGAAGCTTAGAGAGGTTGGAAATCTCAAAGTGTGTTCTTCACTCGGCCCAAATATGTTACACGCAAATGGAAAAGCCCTTTAGGTGTTACGTCTGGAGAAGTGATCTGGCTTGGAAAAGTCTAAAAACAATTGGTTGAGTTTCATCCACAAGAATGACCATGTATCCCTGGGCCCACTTGCTACTCATGGAGTGTCATTCTGTGGCAAAGGAAGCAAGATGTGGCTGTGGTCCCTAGCGGACCACTGGGTGATCTAACTTCTTACTTTCCAAGGGGAGAAGATTTGACTCCTCCAGGGAGGCAAAATGCCCCCTGCCCTCATGTCAAAAGGCTGCTAGACCCTGTTAATGTTCATTTCCAAGGAAATGACCTTGACCATCCAGGAGCCTCAGCAGTTTCCATAGAATTGTCAAACCCTAAAAGTGGAAAGGAGGATTCAGAGATATCATTTACGAGGGGAAAAGAGGCCCAAGGCCACCCAACTTCCTGTTCCTTTTCCGGTGGACTGGTGGGTTCTGGGCTTCTTTCTCAACAGTTTGAAAACCGTGCTAAGGGAAGTCTAAGTTTTCTCTTTACACAAGGGCCTCATTTTCTAGCCCAGGAAGTGTGTGTGTCTGTGTGCCTATGTGTGTGTGTTTGTATGCATGTGTGTCTCTGTGTGTGTGTCTGTGTGTACATATCTGCATAAGGTTAGCATGTGTGTCTGTGTGTGTGTGCATGTGTGTGTGTGGTCAGTATTTGTGTCTGTGTGTGCAGGTCTGGACATATGGTTAGTGTGCGTGTGTGTGTGTGTGTGTTTCTCTGTGTGTCTCTGTGTGTGTGATCCACCTGAAGTTTCTCCTGCCCTCCTTGTATAAAGTCTAATCCTAGGCAGGCTGTAAGGAAATGAGTCTGTTTGCCCCCCGCCCCTCCCCATCCTGGAAATTCGCTCCTGCTGCCTGGCAGCCTTCAGCTCAGGCCTTCCACGGGCCCCATGGGATGCTCAGATCTGTCAGGAAAATCTCACTTTTATTTTCCTTCACAGATTGGAGTCACGACTCAGATTGCTTTTTTTTTTTCAACAAGTTCTGGGGAGGAGGCGGGGTGGGGAGCAGAGGGCCAAATTTGGAGACCCCCAAGCTTCCCGCAGTTCTGGGGAGATTCGGGTCAAGAGCCTGCTGAGATCCGTCCTCCCGTTCACCACACGGCTGAGGGGTTTGACCATCCATTGACGGAGCTGCCGCGTTGGGAGCCCCAGGGCGTCCTCCTAGCCCCTCGTGCAAGGCAGGCCGTGAGGCTGGGTGGGAGGCCTTTCCCACCCACGCTCCTTTCTCTGCAATCCCCAAGCCGAGCCCCACTGCAATGTGTAGCTCCTGGATGTGCCTTCCTCCCTGCCGCCTGCCCAGGAAGGGGAGAAGACTGCCCAGCAGGCAGGGGTCTCCTCGTCCTCAGTCGGTGTCCTCAGAGTTTGGCCTCAGCCGTGGTCACAGAGGCTCCACTCAGGAGATGGACGTGGTCTCCTTGCTCCCACCCACCTGTCTCCCTTCCCCACAGCGCGTTTTTTGCCCTGCACCCTGCTTCCTTGGTGCCTACTGTCCTCGAGTCTGGTCTCATCTGCCTTTTTTTAAGGCACATGCCTCATGAGGGTGGCTTTTTCGACAACCAAAGAGGCAAGATCGACACGCTTTAAATTTTGACCTGGAACCTGTCCTGAAATCCAGCGGGGCCAGTCCATCCAGAACATCAGCCAGTTCCATCCCCCATCCATAGTAGCGACAGCCCTTTCCACGTGATAAAATTAGAATGGGCAATGCCCAAAGACCCCTAAAGATTGGGAGAAAGATCAAAAGAGAGGGAGGAGCTATACAGAGAAGATAGGATTTAATAAATGTGTGTGACTGCTGAATCATTATATTGATATTTCTTTTAGTCTCCAGTGTCTTGGAGCAGGAGGAAAAGAAGGAAAAACCTAAAATTGTGGAACTGTAACCCATACCAAACTCTGAAACCTATTCTATAGCTAATTGTCGCAATGTGCTTTGAAATTCATGGCTTTTTGTATGTTATTTTTCACAAATTAAAAAAAGAAAATGTAGTCCCAGAAGCTGGAGTAGGAGAAGCGCCCTCACCCCCACCCCAGCCCCAAGAGCCTGTGTCCAGAGCCGCCCCCACCCCCTGGCCACCTCTGGGTACTAGGCCCTTCTCCCTCCTATTTCATCTCATCTCCCCTCAGGAGAAAGCAGGCGTCTCTTGACTAAGGGTGACAGAGTTTGGGGACATGGGGTGTTTGTCTTTCCAGCACTACCCATGCCTCATCCATACTCCCAGGAAGTCCCAAAGACCTCCCCATCCCCACGACAAAATCAATGACCTCTGGGGTGGGGCATCTCGTCACTTTTGCCTTACTGAATGACCTCAGATCATAGCTCCTAGAAAGCTGGGACGGGAGGGGATTAGAAACTCTCGGCTAACTGGGAAGAGAAGTTTCTAGCTTCCCCAAGGGGAAGGATGGGCATTGAAGGTCTGGCCAGACATCTGTGAATTCCCCATGGCTGTGCCATAAGGGCAGCCCTGCTTGACCGTTTTCTAAGCATGACCGTGTAACAGCTCAACTGTGCCCTACTGAACACGCGAGAGGGTGCCATGCCAGCATATTAGCCAGAAAGTGCCGGAAAAGAAACTCCAATGTCCGGAAATTTCCAGATCTCCATGGACAAGCCATTAAAGGACTTAAGCAAGGGTGTGACAAGGCCAGTTGTTCGAAGTGCAGAATGTGTGTGCGTTATACAAAAAGGCGGTGGTTGGGGTACTTGCTGTTTCCCACAAACCCAGCAGATGCAGGCAGAGCTGGGCCCCCACCCCCTTTTGCTGGATCCCTGGCTACCTCGAGCAGTGCTCCTGGCGTCTGCAGGTCTCCCTGAGTGTTCCTTCTCTCCTCCCCCTGCAGGACTTCGGAAAGTGCCCGCGGCTGAGGCTGTTTACTCAGGAGTACATCCTTGCCTTGAACGAGCTGAACGCGGGGATGGAAGTGGTGAAGAAGTTCATTCAGAGGTGGGTCCCTGCCCCTGCCCTGCTCCCACAGCTGCTGCCACCCGCCCTCCCCTCCATTCCAGAGCCGCTAGCGCACTGAGGCCCGGGCAGCCCCTGGGCGGCCCGTGACAGGCTGGCATTTATGGGGGACTTCACGACTCTGTCCTGGCCCACGTGCTGATGGGGGACCATAATAATTGTCCAACGGGGGTGTGCCTGAGAATAAAAGGGGATGTCGTGTACATTCAGTCCAGATTCCTGGATGTAAACGTGACTGTGCCCGGACATGCTGGCATCGGATACTAAGCTCTTCCTGTGAATTAGAGGAGTTGATGCTCATAACCCAGTGGGGAAGGGGTCATTGTTACGCCCATTTTAAAGCTAAGGAAGCTGAGGGCCGCTTATCTGGCCATTCAGCTGGATCGAACCTGGCTGCATGGACGGAGCTTTGCTGGCTGCCTGTGGCGGAGTCAGCATCCAATACCAGAGGGGGCAGCTCCACGGCCAGGGCTCAGAGACCCCGACCACACAGCAAGCTCGCTGCCGCCTGCTCCCTGCCGGTGCTCAGCCCTCCCTCTGCTCTTTTCCAGCATGCACGGCCCCACCGGGCACTGCCCGCACCCCCGGGTCCTGCCCAACCTGGTGGCCGTGTGCCTGGCGGCCATCTATTCCTGCTATGAAGAGTTCATCAACAGGTCAGTCACCCCAGCAAGAGGGCCCCCACGGGCTCCTCGGCCTGGGCAGGGGGACGGTACCACCCAGAATGGGGACAGTGGGTCGGGTGCCACGGCTGGCAACTTGCACGGACTCATTTACCAGGGAAGGGGCAGCTCTGGCTGGGCCAGCTTTGTGGTGTGTGTGCCAAGGGCTGTGAGCCCACTGCCTTAAGGGCCAGTCCCCAGCAACATCACTGGCAAAGCGGACAACTGGTACGTTGACTTGCCTTTAGAGACAGGCTTAAATTCTGAAGATTTCTTAACACCCAACATGTGCAATGCATGGGTGTGTCTGTGTGTGAGAATCTGTTGCATGCATGCTTGTGTGTGAATGTATTTGCGTGTGTGAATGCATGTGCGTGTGTTGAACGTGTGCATCCATGTGTGTAGTGTGTGTGAATGTATTTGCATGTGGTGTGTGTGTGTGTGTGTGTGTGTGTTGGCATAAGGAGTGACAATAAGGTTCACTGCCCTTCCCTCTGTTCTTTGAAAAGCTAGCCTGTTGCCCAGGGAATGTTTATTGAGCACCTGCTGTGTGTCACGCCCTGTTCCAATGCTGGGGAGTTACTGACTCAGCCCCTGCCCCTACAGAGCTTACCTTCCGGGGAATTTAAGTGTAAATATACATGCAGGGTGGTGTCAGGTGGTGACAGTAAAGCAGAGCAGTGTGGTCCAGAGTGACCAGGATCAGGGCAAGGCAAGAGTAAGCTCTGGGGTCAGGGCTTGGGTGCAAGGAGCTTACTGGTATGATGGTCCCAGGGGCAGTGAGAGGGAGCCGGGGGTGGGGGCAACCTGGATGTGCGTGTTAGTAGCCAGTAACCACTGCGGGCAGGTGCCACCTCCTCCCTTAGGGTCCTCCAGAGAGACCATGTGGGAGTGACGCAGAGTTGCCCCAGGGAGGGGCAGTGACGCTGGGGGTCATCCATCAGCTCCCATCCCTCCTGGGAGGCAGAGTGACACAGGATGCCATCATTTCATGTAAAACATCCTGCAGTGACCTCCAGGGTCGCTGGAGGGGTCTGGAGTGCAGGGCACACATAATATCTGCTACAGCCCCCCCAGCCAGTTGTGCAAGTAATGCATTGCACAAGCCTAAGGGGACCAAGCTGTGCCTGGCACCACTACAGTGGGGCAGTGCACAGCCTGTTCACCCATCCATGGCATCCCTCGTACACACGGTCATTTGCCCCTTGCCACGTGCATTCCGGATCTGGAGCTGACCTGTGTGCATTTGAAACTCACACTGCGCCAGTGGCTCCTGGGAGCGAGAGCATCCGGAGTGTCAGATCCCACAGCCTCCGAGTCATCTCAGCCTCCACGGGCCTGCTGTGTGGACACCTGAGCAGGAAACAGCTCATCCCAGGGTTCTCCCTCTGTGTCTCAGAAGCCCTGCACAGCTTCTCTGGAGCGGGGTTCCCCTGCCTCGGAAGCAGGCAGCAGAAGGACTAGGAGACTGGAGATCACTGTTCCAGTTCCCACCCCAGGCCCTGTCAAGGAATTCAGGATGAGGTCAGGGGTGGGAAAGAACCAGTGTTAGGGACGGCACACACCTAAACCCCGATGGGGAAGGGGGACAGCAGTGGCTGGCTTCCTTTTCTTCTTTTCCTTCCGTTGACATTCATTTATTGAGTGCTCAGTATGTGCCAGGCGCTGGAGGTGCAAAACGGGCTTCCTGTCCCGCAGGGAAGGAGCAAGTAAGCGAGCATTTGTGAGGCAGTGTGGTCGGGGCTGGGACCGGAGAAGCCAGCGGCCTCATTGCATTTGGGGTAGTGAGTCTCCATCCCAGCTGCACATTTCAGTCACCTGGGAAGGTTTTTAAAAATAAGGCTGTAGAGCTAAGCCTGTGCTTTCCCCACAGCCCAGCCACTCTACTCCTGCGTCTTTTATTCTACTCGCCAAAAAAGATGTAAACGAATGTTTATAGGAGAAAGACTTCCTCAGCTCAGATGGTCAGTGAGAGTAGAATGGCTAAGTGGGCTGTGGCCTAGACATACAAAGGAGCCACTCGATAGCAGCAAGAACAAATAAACTAGTCAGTGAGCCCACCGTGGAGCAATCTCACCAATGTAATACTGAGGGGGAGAAGCCAGATTCAAAACACACATGCCATGAAGTTCAAGGACAGGCAAAGCTACTCTGTGGGGGACGGGCCAGAATGGTGGGTGCCTCTGCCATAGGGCACTTGGGGGAAAGCATAAGGGAACATTCTAGATTCCTAGAAATGTTTCAAGTCTTAATTTATGTCATTGGTTCTCAGCTGGATTTTTTTTTATTGTCTTATTATGCTAAAACATCCAACATGAGACTTAGCATTTTAAGCATTTTTTCTATCTTTTTGTATGCTGAATGGTGGGGGTCACATTTCATTCTCTTTCCATGACTGTCCTGTTATTGCAGCACCATTTGTTGAATTTGGGGGGGGTTGAGGCTGGGGGTGTAGTGCACAGGCTGGGAATCACCCAGCCTTGCACCCCCATTTTAAGCATTTGTAAGTGTACGCTTCAGTAGCATTACATTCCCAGCCTTGTGCTACCATCGCTACCATCCATTAGCAAAACTTTATCACCTTAAACAGTGTACCCAGGAAGCAATAACTCCCCATGCCCCCCCCCCAGCCCCACCCCAATCCCCGGTGATCTGTAATCTGCTTTTTATCTATGAATTTACTTATTCTAGATGTTTCCTATAAGAGAAATCATACAATGTCTCTCCATTTGTGTCTGTCTTATTTCACTTACCATAATCCAGCGGGTTATTTTGCCTCTGAGGGACAGTCTACAACGTCTGAAAACAGTTTTGGTTGTCACAACCTGGGGGACATTAGATGTCAGGAGCTTCAAATGGCTTCCTCAGGGGAGTTTCGTTTTAAGTGGAGACCTCCTGGCTGTTAGCAGGGCAGGGGCAGGAAGACAGCAGCATGCGCAGACGCCAGGCACTTGCTTCTGTCTGTTGTCCCAGAGCGCCTGCTTCAGCATCACCTGGACTGGCTTTTTAAAATGCTCGGGTGGTCCAGTGGTAGATTGCTCCCCCTCCATGCGGGAGGCCTGGGTTCGATTCCCAGACCATGCACCAAAAAAAAAAAAAATCTAAAATGCATATTCCTGGGCACAGCATTTCTGAGCCAGGGCTCTAGGAATCTGCATTCTTAACAAATTCTGCAAGTGACTGTGCCCCACACTGAAGGTCAAGGGTCTCTACAGGGGAGTTGTTGAAGGAATTGGAATGTGGCTGGAGCACAGCAAGAGAAAGAACCAAAAGATGATGCTAGAGAGGAAGGCAGGGCCAGGCCACAGATGGCCTTGTTGGCCAAGCCTCCCAGATAGTCTTGTCCTGAGACTTACCTGGGGTCATGTGCAAACCCAGACATGCGTGTAGAGGACCTGGGTGGGGCCTGAGGCTCTGCATTTCTAACAAGTTCCCAGCCCTGTCAAGGCTGCTGGTCTGCAGACCACATTTTGAGTTATAGGACCAGACCCAGCTTTAAATAGTGGAGTTTTATTCTAAGAGCATTGGAAAGTCATGGGTGGGTTTTAAGTAGAGGAAAGGCATGATGAGGTTTCAGTTTTCCAAAGCATTCTTCGGCTGCTACAGGGGGACCAGCCTGGCCTCTGGGGGGACCAGTTAGGCACCTGCTGCAATGAGGGGCTGTCTAGGTGTCCCAGGGCTGCCGCAACAAAGTACCACAAACTTACAGCAATGGAAATGTATTGTTTCCCATTTCTGGAGCCTGGCAGTCCAAAATCAAGGGCCCTGCTCCCTCTGAGACCTGCGAAGGACAGTCCTCCTGCCCCTTTTAGCTCCTGGTCCTTGGCAGTCCTCGGCGTGTGACAGCCTAACCTCAAGCTCTGCCTCCGTCACGTGGCCTCTCCCCTTGTCTCTGTCTAAATTTCCCTCTTCTTCTAAGGATGCCGGTCATCTTGGAGCAGGGCCACCGCAGTCCAGTTTGGCCTCATCTTAATTAACACATCTTCAAAGACACTATTCCATAACCTTGGTCACCTTCACGGGACCAGAGGTTAGGACTTGAGCATGTCTTTTGGTGGACCCCATTCATGCTATAATGGGTGCCCGGGATGGGGGCCTGGTGAGAGAGAGGGGGACCTGCTGGCTCCCACACAGGCTGGTCCCAACCCAGAGCAGCCAAGCCCCTGGGAGCCCACATGAGCTCAGTTCCAACCAATGCCACTCATTCCTCTGGGAAGGAGCCCCAAGGCCTCCTGCCATCATGTGTTTGGTTGGTTCAGGTCCATTAGGCCGTGTGGGTTGGTCCCTTCAAGATAAAACCCCGTGATGTCCTGTGGGGACCCCCACCATGCTCGTGGTGGGTACGCGATGTCCTTCCATACAAAAGGACAGCTTGACCCAGGTTAGTGTGGCTCTCTGGAAAATCACTGATTTGAGCCAAACAGCCTTGAAAATCCATTCCTAAATCCCTGCAAAGGCAAACAAAGGGAGATGGAGTGCTGAGTGTTTGGGTAGCCAATTAGATCAGAACCAATCAAGAGAGTTAGCCACCCCCGCCCCCGCAGACCACACACAATTTTCCACCCACCGCAGCCTTCTCTGACTTCAGCTGATGGATTTGCGTTTTCCCAGCTAAGTGGCTGTATTCAGGGCCCATGTGTGCTGGATGAATGCAGATGCTCACTGTGCCTCAGGCACACAGCTATCCCTGGTGCCGGCAGCAGGACCCTCCATGGGAGCTCAGGACACACTCATGGCACCCTTGGGGCATGGAAGAACAGCTGGTTTTCATCCCCTGTGCCCCTTAGAGCTGTGGGGACCACAGCCTTGGCCGAACACCTGGGGTGCTTTCAAAATCACTGGGGTCCCCACCCCAGAGATCCTGATCAAGTCGGTCTGGGTGTTTGGGAGTGTCCAGGGGAGGCCAGTGTCCAGCCAGGGTTGGAGGCTCTGGTTTAGGAGGAGTGCAAAGTAGGAAGAGTGGGGCCGGCAATTAGGAGAAATGCTGTAGGCTTCTTGGGGAGGGAGTCCTGAGCATACCCTTAAAGGGTCTGTGAAAGCCAGGACAGCCTGGACTTGGCAGAGAGCCCTGGTTTCCAATCCCAGCTCCTCCACTTGGGGGGTGGGGTCATCACACCCTGGGAGCATCCTTTCCTCACCTGAAGCAGGGAGATGGTAGCACTCACCTTTCAGAGACATCTGAGCACACCTGTGTAATCGCACTGTGCATTGGCCATGACTTCCAGGGAATCGGGGACACTAGGAAGCAGTGAGAAGGGGTGCTTTAACCAAGTGCAAGGCTCTGATCAGTCCTGCTGACAAGAGACCTAATTTAGTTAGGTCTAGCCCAGCAGCTCCCAAACACATTTGATGTTAATTCTGCCACAGGGCCCTTTTCTCAACTAATGCCTCTGGACACCCTGTGTAAACATTGTCCCTGCAGACAGCTGGAGATGCTGTAACTGGGGGTTGAGCCAAGAGGGGTGCAGGTTGGGGGTCCTGCAGACTCCAGGGGCCAGGTTAGAGTTCTGGCGCCTGGGATTCTGTTGAAGTGGCTTCCCAGGCAGACGGGGATGCTGCGCTTTCTCCCTTGGCTGGGGAGGGCGGGGCCTTGTGTGGGAGAAAATTATGGCATGGAAGGAGGTTGTGAGACCACAGCAAGCAGCTAGAACCCAACATGTTGAGTAGGTCTCAGGCATGTTGGAGATGTCCAGGGAAGGCCACTTGGTGAAGCTGGGTGCCAAGAGCCTTCGCCATACCACGTCAAAGCGAACATTTATTCATTCATTCAACAAATATTTACTGAGCCCTTGACGTGTGGGGATGGCAGCCAGGGCTTCAGAGGCAATGTAGATTTGAGCACTGGCTCCACCACTTCCTACGGGGGCCTCTGAGCTCAGCCTCCTCACTCATAGGGTGGGGTAGTGGTCGTGGGGGTCTGGGGAGGCTTGTCAGTTAGCAGTGGGCAGGGTTCCACTGGGGCCGGGGCCGGCTCCTCCCCACGCGCCCTCCTCTGCCTCTTCCCGCAGCCGCGACAACTCCCCCAGCCTGAAGGAGATCCGGAACGGCTGCCAGCAGCCGTGCGACCGCAAGCCCACCTTACCTCTGCGCCTTCTGCACCCCAGCCCGGACCTGGTGTCCCAGGAAGCCACGCTGTCCGAGGCGCGCCTCAAGCCGGCGGTGGTGGCCTCCAGCGAGATCCACGTGGAGGTGGAGCGCACCAGCACTGCCCAGCCGGCGCTCACGGCCGGCGCGGGCAACGACAGCGAGCCCAACCTCATCGACTGCCTCCTGGTCAGCCCGGCCTGCAGCAGCCTGAGCATCGAGCTGGGCCCACAGGCCGACCGCACGCTCGGCTGCTACGTGGAGATCCTCAAGCTGCTGTGAGTGCCCATCTCCCCCTGCGGCCCCGGCGCCGCCTGTGCGCGGTGGGAGGTGGGCGTGGGTGGGCGTGGGTGGGTGTGCATGCCCTCTGAGGATGTGTGTGAGCACACACTGGTGCCAGGGTGAGCCCAGGAGTGGCTATGAGTGTGATTATACAGGCATGTGGGGTGGAGGGGTGTGAGTTCAGTGTGTGCTGAGGCATGAGCGTGTGGGATCTAATCTCACATGTGCACAGGCTTTTGAGAGAACATGTTCTGGGCGTATGCCCAAGTGGCTTTGGGTGTGTGTGTGTCTCTGAACATGTGTGATGTGCCTGAGTGTGTGTGCATGTACATGGCAGGGCATGTGTAATGGTGATGCATAGACATGTCTGCTTGAGTGTAAGTTACACACACAAGTATACCTGTGTGCGTGCATGTGAGTGAACATCTCCATACTTGTATAGGAGTGAGTGTGAGTTCTGAGTCCACCTGAGTGTGATTTCACTCATGTGTCTTTGTGGGTATGGGTGTGCATGTGTGTCTGCATGTAGGAATTGAACATGCGCATGCATGTGGGTGGGTGAATAGATTTCTTTCTGGGGACCTATTGTGTGTCTTGGGTGCCTCTGCGTGTACATGGCTAAGTGCAGAGGTATGACTGCGTCTGGGCACTTGTGCACATTTTGTGCATGAATGGCTGTAGGCGTCTTAAGTGTGGATCTGAGCATCTGTGCTCAGGAGTTGGAATGTGCATGCATGTTTCTCTGTGTATATGTGCAAGGATGCTTGTGAGCCACTGTGTGAGTGTGGTTTTGTGTAGTGTGGTCCCTGCATGCTTGTGTGTGCTTGGCATGTGAGATTGTGTGTGCTTAGTATGTGGTGTCAGCAAGTGTCTGCTTGAGTGGCAGGTCATATGTTCAGGTGTGTGTACTGTGATAGGTTTGTTTTGGGTGTGAAGAGTGTTTGTGCTTGTGTACCTGGGTGTCTGTGTGGTTGTGTGTGCACCCTTGTGTTGCATGTATCTGTGTGCATAGAGGGATGGATTTGGAAAATGGCCCTTCTGGAATTTTCTCAGGTCCATTGAAACCCCTGCCTTGTCCTGGCTGAGCTCTCTGGTGGGGAAGCGGGGCAGAGCACAGGATGGGGGCTCTGTGTGGGTCTGGTGACAAGCCTTGGGTCTGCCCTGGGCGGTGCTACATCCGAGCTGGGTGACTTTGGACCCGTCCCTCCCTCCCTCTGGGCCTCAGTGGCATGACTCTAGAATAGGGAGAATGCGAATGTCCTTGATCCTTCACACCCCCAAGGGTCTTTCCAGCTCTGCTTTTCACGGCTTCTCCCACCTCAGAGCTGCCTCAGTCTCGAGTTGTGCCTGGGTCCTGAGTTCCAGTTTCAGGAGCTCCAGACCACACCCTCCCGCCCTGAGCCGAGCTCTCTGCAGTCCCATGGACCAGCTCGGGTCTGGAGAACCTCAGCAGATGCCTCCCTTCGCCCCTCCCCAATCCTTTCCTTCAGAATTGAGCTCTCGCCCCCTCTGAGGAGACCCTGATCTAGAAGTTTGCATTTCCAGAGGCATTCGGTGGGAGTGCTGGATTTTTCAAAGGGGCCGCAGGTCGATGGGGCCCTCTTGTCTAACTGCTGCAGGATGTCTGCATGAAGTCTGGGGGGGCCACTTGGAAGCTCTTGGAGTGTCTGTCCATGTTGTCCGTGTGTTGTTGTCTCAGGACCGTGTAGCCCATGTCATCCTCAGTCAAGATTGTACTGCAAGCCGAGGGGTGGAGGTAGCCTCTAGCTGCCTGGTTTCCAGGTGGGACGTGCTGCCCAGGGATGTGCCCAGAAAGCAACGCCCACAGTGTCTCTGTAGGTGAACACACACACCTACGTGAACACATGCATGCACATGGACACATGGACATGGGTGTACAGACAGACACACACAGGCTCACCCGGGCTTAGGCACACATGCACAGGGACACATGTGGGGCACACCCATGTACACATGTGGGTGCACATGGGCCCATGCACGTGGACATGTACACACGAGCACATGCATGGGCCCACACACAATGAACACAGTCATGCACATGGCTTCTAATGGTTTCCGGTGATTTGAAAGGAAAACCGGGAGGCAACTTCCTCATCCACCTTACCTTGCCAGCAGCCAACCCCACGGCCTTCCCCTCCCAGGCCCTGGCTTTGGCCCCAGAGAGGAGCGCATGGGCCTCCCCAGCAGGTCAGTGTAGCCTCACCCCCTGTCCCAGCTGCGGAGGGCTGGGGTGGGGCTCAATAGCAGTCAGTGGCCCCGCAGCCAAAGGGAATCAAATCCTATCTCACAGAGCGTCTTCGAGAGAAGCCCTGGCCCCAAAGTGTCATCGAGGTGAGGGTGAGTCTCCACTTGTGCCCTCCAAGGGTCAGGCACCCATGGCCCCTGCTGCCCACGGCTCTGGGGCTGCCATTCTGCTTGGAACAGGGGCCCACCGCGCTGGAGATGCCTGGGTTCTCCGCCCCGGGCCCTGACTCTGGCTGTGTACTGCAGACACTGCGAACGCCCAGGCCCTCTGCTGTCTTGGGTTCTGACTCATGTTTCTCTTTGAGCACTGAGGATTGAGTATCATCATGCAGTTTGACACACATGTTTTTTTCTTCTTCATAAACACACCCATAAATGAGAACTCAGTTCTCCCTGATTTGCTTCCAGGCTCCCTGCCTGGCCGTGTGGTCCAGCTGCCGGGGTGTAGGCGCTGCCCACTCAGCGTGGGTTGGGGCCGGGGTCAGGGCCGGGGTCAGGCTGGAGCCGAGGCCTGCAGCAGGCTGGCTCCCAGCAGGGCCCGGGGGGCATTCCTAATGGAACTGACTGTGGCGGGGGCTAAAGCAGCAGCAACCCCCAGCCCAGGGTCTCCACGACACAGGGTCTACACTTCCAGAGGCTTTCTTTACTTGGGGGGCTCAGAACACGAGTCAGGCCAGTGTTTGCCCCCTGCTGTCTGTCCTCGCCCATTCAGGTGCTTCAGGTACTGGAGGGCCTCAGACACGATGGAGCCAAACAGCCCCAGCAGCTCAAAAGGCCCCAGAGTATGACCCACTGGGAGAAGCAGATTTGGAGTCAGGCAGTCCTGGGTTCGAGTCCCACCAAAGCCACATATTAGGGCATGACCTTGGATGAGATTGTTGTCCTCTGTGACCCTCCGTTCCCAGCTGGAGGATGGATGATCCTAGGGGCTGGGGGCCGTCAGAGTGAGAGTGGGAAAGGCCGGGAGCCCCAGCACGGAGCAGGCGCCCCCTTCATGCTGTAGACACCGGCAAACGGGAGTCACCACGCGGGTCGTGGCTATGGCTGTTTCCTTTATTGTAAGACGCCATTGGGCATTGAGATCCATCATTGACTTAATAATAGCACTTTTGGTGGAGGGAGGGTGGAGTTGGATAATACAACATTCAGTGCACACTTGGGTTGCAAGAAGCAAGCGTCTGAGCGTGGAGGGAATCGGACTGAGAGCTCCCTTGCTGGGTAACGGTGGGCCGCATCCTGGATTCTCGGCCTCAGTTTCCACATCTGTGAAGTGAGTGCCCTCCTCAGAAGCCCGTGGTGGGGGTTCAGTGACATGGCCCTGTTACAGGGCTGGCTCGGTGTTGTCCGATTCTTGATAAAGGTGAGCTGCTGTCAGCAGTAATAGAAATATCAAAGTGTGGGCCAGCGAGAGTTATGTGTAAGCTATTTTTAAACAGCAGGTGACTTGGTGTGGAATTGAGGTATTTTAGAGGATGGTCTGTGGGGCTAAGGAAGCTTCTGTCCATCGGAGAAGGGGCTGCTGGTCCCCGGGAGCGCAGGTCGATGCAGCCGCCCCCAGCCAGCGGGCTCTGGAGAGCACAACCTCTGACCCACTACTCCCATTCCCATGGGGACATCTGTGCATTGTTAGAATCTGACACCTTTGAAAAATAAGCCCCAGAAATTCCCGAGAGCCCTGAAATGGAAAACTAGATCAAGCCCAGGTCAGCGTTAATGCTGAAAACATCATGCCGTGAGACCCAGGCTGGGGCTGGCACAGAGACCCGGGGACCAGTCACTGCAGCTGGGGTGTTGGGAGTAGTTTGGAGTCCGGCTGTTTTCCTGCTGGGCCGTTGTGTGTGACCACGCATTTGTTTATCCATCTATTTATTCCTTCTTTAAATTGTCATTTACTGTGCCATCCCGCACACCTCAGTTACTTGCTGGGGTCCCAGCATCATTGACATACAGGCCTACCCGTAGGCCCTCCAAATGCCAGCATCGCCTGCAGAACGGCTTTGCCACCTGGTCGGGTTGTTGAGAAGTTCGGATGGGATGGTGCACGGATAGCTGCTGGCCCTCCCTGGGCCACAGGCAGGCTCACTCTCCTCTGTCCAGGAATAGGAGAGTGGCTGTCGGGGACAGCAGTGGGGACGTTCTCCTCTTTTCCAACCAACCCACAACTGGCTGCAAACTCCATATCGTAGGAGACCCTGATGCGCTAGCCCTCAGCCAGAAGGGGGCACTCGAGTTTGGGGTGTTCCTCCTGGCTGGGAGGCAGGCATTCCTGGAATGGAGAGGGTGGGAGCAGAGAGGGGAAGCTGCTGTACTGCATAGGACTGTCCTGCTCGGGAAAGGGCTGCCCCACCAGTGCCCCAGGACCACAGAGAAGAAACTTGAGGAGTCCAGGGCGGGGAGGGGTTGGAAACCATATCCCACAAGCCAAGAGATGAAAAGGGAAGTGGAAACAGTGTTGGGTTCAGGACAAAGTCCGGGAATGTTGCTGGAGTATCTGGTGAGGGGGTGGGATGGGGTCAACTGGACCCTCACTCGGGCCTCTGGTCCTGGTCTCTCCTGCCCACTCAGGCTAAGCATGAGCCCAAGGCTAAGCACCCCTCAGAATCTGGGATGCTGGGGCGGGGGGCAAGGGGGGCTCCAATTGACTGCAGAGTGCCTAGACTCCACCCCCACCATTTAACTGGCTGTTTGAATTTGGACAAGTTACCCCACCTCTCTGAGCCTCAGTTTCCCAATTTGTAAAATAAAGATAATGATCCCCATCAATGCATCCAGTCCCCAGGTTGCCTTGAGAATTCAGTGAACTGGTGTACGCTACGCTTCCGTCCCAGCCCCTGGTGCCCAGCAGGCACTTGCTGAGGACAGGTGCCCTTCTCAGCACCGTTTCCATCTCCAGGTCGGACACAGTGCTCAGAGGATGCCTGCATGGCAGAAGTTGATTTTCATTGTTGTAGTTTCTCAGTTGCTAAAACAAAGACCATTTAGTGGGTTGACTTGGACAATGGGGATTTGTTGGCTCTCAGTTTTGAGGTTAGGAGGAGTCTAAAAGCAAGGCATCAGCGACGCTATGCTTTCTCCCCAAAGGCCGTGGTGTCAGGGGCTGGCTGCCGGCGGTCCTGGGTCCTTGGCTTCTCAGTCACACGGCAGTGCACAGGGCGGCGTCTTTCCCTTTCTATTCCGGGTCACGTTGGCGTCTTTACCTCTCTGAGCCTCGGTTTCTCATCTGTACCATTATCGTGAGAATTCTGCGTCTGGGTGATTGGACCTGAGGCCCATTGGAGGCCTTCGGCTGCACCGGGCACCTCCCCTTCTTTCTCCCTTTCTCCGAGCCCAAGAAGGGCCTGGCTGCCTTACCCATTCCTAGAGCAGGTCCTAGGCCTTCCACACCCTGGCCAGGCTGGGTCCGAGGGGAGAAAGACCCCCTTCCAGAGGCAGATGCTTATCCCTGAGTGCAGATGGGGGGGCCACCCTGCTGGTCTGTCACAGGACCTATACCCCATTCCCAGGCTGGCCATCAGGCACCTTGCCCCCCTCTGCTCCCAAGCATCTGGCCAATACTGCCACCAAGCACCCCAGACTGGACCTGGCTTTTATAGGGAGGTCAGAGGCTGCCCTGCAGACTGGAGCTGGGCCGGACAGAAGTGGGGAAAGAGGCCAATTGGCCTCCTCCTCTCTCTGCCTCTGAGTCCCCTCTTGGTCCCATGTGAGCTACCAAGGTGGAGCTATGAGAAGCTAAGTCTCTGGCTTCGTGCAGGCTCCCACCTGCCCACAAAAATAGCTGACCCCCCAGAAAGAAGCGTGCAGGACAAAGCCATAAAGGAGGCTCCGTGTCCTGGCGTGGGTCCCACAGGCCTCTGGCTTCCGTGTACTTGGCACTGGCGTCAGGCGGCCTGGCCTTGAACTCTTGCTCTGTGCATCACAGCAGCCTGACCTCTCACAGCCTCAGTTTCCTCACCTGGAAACCAAACGACGCTGCTCCATCCCCTGCTGACTGCTGTGAGCACGTCCAGGGGACGCCAGAGGAAGTGCTTTAGTGAGCATAAGCTCTCCTTGCTGATAAAAGTCACCTCAGCCCCTAGGCTTTCCTGGGAACTCTTTTCTTTCTGGGTGTCCACATTCGAGTCTTTCCTGTGAGCCCTTCCAGGGTATGGTCAGTATTCTCAGGTCTCCACTTTAGTGTGGGTTTGTTGCAAGGAGGAGGGGAGGGGGCAGCCTCCACGCAGGGATTTTCTAACCTCGTGTCTGCAGTGGGTGAACACTGGCTCTTTGGGGGTGAATACAACCTTAGTGTGTGTGTGTATAAAGTGTAGGTGCACATACGGTACACACACAGATACACACCATGTCCCTGGTTTTAAAGTTTCATGAGGGAGCTTTATTGGCAGTCCTCTATCAGGATGGCAAAATGAGATGCTCGAGGGCTCTGTCCTGCGACATATGCTTTAAACAACTAGCAAGAACTCAGAAACACTCACAGGACTGCAGTGACAGGGCGAGCTCTGAATCAAGGAAAAGGCCACTCAGAAGTTGTAAGATCTTGAGGCACTCTGGCAGCCTCTCCCCCACCCTTCACCTGCTCAGTGCAGAGCTGGCTGGGATCCCAGGTGTGCTGGTTTGAAACTGTTACGTACCCCGGGAAAGCCATGCTCTTATAATCCAATCTTGTGGGTGCAGAAATGCTGAGTGTGGGACCTTTTGATTTGGCTGTTTCCATGGAGATGTGACTCACCAGTTCAAGGTTTTAATTCTTTTACTGGAATCTTCTATGAAGAGAATAAAAGACAGAAGACAGAGAGAGCTCAGAGCTGAGGCAGAGAGCCAAGAGAATCAGACACTTGGAGGCAGCATTTCCCTGGGAGATGCCAAGCAGGGACCCACAGAAGCTCAGAGAGAAAGCCACTGGAATCAGAAGCTGAAAGCAGTGCAACCCAGGAGCATAGGACCAGGAGATGCCAGCCACGTGTTCAGCTGGCAGCCTTTTCTTCAGAGTCCAGATATCATCTTGTTCATGCCTTAAATTCGGACGTTTTCTTTGCCACAATTTATAATCTAGTAAATACCCTTTATAAAAGCCAATCCATTTCTGGTACATTGCATTTCAGCAGCTTCAGCAAACCAAAACACCAGAGCAGATCGCTGAAGGATTCAGTAGGGAAGGACTAGGAAAGATGTTTTCTTTTTTCCCTTTTTTAAAAATTTTGTTAGCTCTTGGCATTCATGGAAAGCTCTTTTGTAACACTAGCTGGGTACAGCTTAAGGGACAGTGCTACAGAATCAAAATTCCTGCAATACTCATTAAAATATCAAAGTACCCAGCTTTGAACAAAAGATTCCAAAACACAGAAGGAAACAGGAAGTGGTGGCCCAGGCAAAGAAGAAGAAGATTAAAGCATCAGAAACCATCAGGGAGTACCAGACCTGGGAGATACCAGACAAAGACTTTTAAAAAATGGTCCTAATTATGTTCAAAGAGCTAAAGGAAAACATGGACAAAGAACTAAAGGAAAACAGGACAATGATTGATGAACATAAATATCAATTTAGAGATAGAAGTGCTGAAAAGGAACCAAACAGAGCTGAAGATCACAGTAACAGAAATTTAAAATTCCCTAGAGGAGTTCAGCCGCGGATTGGAGCTGGCAGAAGATTCAGTGAACTTCAGAACAAGACCATCGAAATCATCTGATCTGAGGAGGGTTGTGGTGGTTTGAAGCTGTATGTACCCCAGAAAAACACGTTCTGAAACATAACCCGTCCCTGTGGGTGTGAAGCCATTGGAAGTAGGCCCTTCTGGTGAGGCTTCTTCAGGTAAGGTGTGGCCCACCACAGTCAGGACAGATCTTTATCCTGTGGCTGGAGTTCTTTATTAGAGAATGAGCTTCAGACAGAGAAAGAAGGCCAGGGAGGCAAGAAGCTGAATATCAACGAAACCCCGAAGAAAAAGAAGAGACCAGCAGACGCCGCCATGTGCACTGCCATGAGGCAGAGGCACCAACAACCGCTGGCAGCTGTCTCCGGAAAGAAACCATTGCCTTGATGATGCCTTGCTTTGGCCATTTTCCTTACCTCAAAACCGTAAGCGAATAAATCCCCATTGCTTAACCTAGCCCATTTCATGGTATTTGCTTTGAGCAGCCTGGGAACCTAAAACAAGCAGAAAGAAGAATGAAGGAAAGTGAATAGAGCCTGAGAAGCCTGAGGGACACCATCAAGTGTACCAATAGATGCATTGTAGGAGGCCCAGGGGAGAAGAAAGAGAGAAAGAAATAGTGGCTAAAAACTTCCCAGATTCAACTAAAGGACATGACTATGCACATCCAGGATGCTCAATGAACTCCAAGCAGGACGAACCCCAGTAGACCCAGGCCATGGGATGGTACAATCAAATTGCCAAAGGTCAAAGAGCATTCTGAAAGCCACAAGAGAGAAGCAACATGTCACATTCAAGGGAGCCTCGATGAGATTCAGTGCCAAATGCTCGTGCAGGTGAGGAGTGGGATGACATTTGAAAGTGCTCAAAGCAAAAAAATTACCACCCAAGAATTTATATCCCACAAAACCATCTTTTCAAAAATGAGGGCGAGATGAAAACATTCCCAGTTAAATAAAAGCTGAGGGACTTCCTCACCATTAAACTGTCGTATAAGAGATGCTAAAATGAGTTCTACAAGTTGAAAGGAAAAGACAACCAGACAATCGGTTGAAGGAAGGCTCAAGAAGAAATAAAGATCTTCAGTAAGGGTAATGACAGGGGTGTGTTCGGGGCTATAACTTGACTTTTTACTTTCTGCAGGATCTAAAAGGCAAATGAATAATATAAAATGATAAATCAGCGGGTGGTGGACTTATAATGTGTCAATATGCAGTTTGTGGCAAGAATTACATAAAGGGGGGTGACGGGAAGTATAGGAACATAGTTTGCATGTACTGGTGTCAAAGCAAATGAGATTGTTATATAAATTTCGGGTGTTCAATTTAAGCCCTACGGTAACTACAAAGAAAATATTCGAGAATATGCAAGCTCATAGAGACAGGGGCAGGGGGAATGGGAGTTAATGCGTGGTGGGTATAGGGTTTCCATTTAGGGAGATGAGAAACGTAAGTATTGGAAGGTGGTGACGACTCCACAGTAAGGAGAATGTGACCTGGGTGTCTGGTGCGGGTGGTGCATGCTGGAGTTCTCTGCATGAGGTTGTCTTATTTTTGTAAGTGTCCTATGAGTTTGAAAGTATTTCAAAATAAAAAGCTTAAAAATTTTTCAAGGGGCTGGGAGGAGGCAACAATGAAAGTAAGTCTGAGAATCACTGAATTCTAAACCTTCACAAATCAAAGACTGAGGACAGCCGGAGGCCAGGTCTGTTCCACTACCTGGGCCCTGTCTGAGCACCTTGGGGCCTCTCTTGAGGCAGTGCCCGGTGTCTGTGGGGTCTGGCTGCAGGCCGCTGGACAGATGGCCCTAGTGGCTCTGGCACAGCTCTGGCCGGGTCCCTTCGTGGCTGAGTCCCAGCGTGCACCGGGCCTGTAGTTGAGCAGTCCTTGGCCGAGGGCCACCTGTCGTCTCCAGGTCCAGTGCCTGACACGGGTTTCCAGGTAGGGTGCTGACCTCGTCCCCCAGGGCCGGGTACAGGGCAAGGTGTTGTGTGGTCACAGCTCCTGGACACAACTTCCCAGCTTGGGCAGGGGCTGCTGTGCCCAGCTCCTCCATGTGCGAGGGTGGAAGGTCTGCAATGCTGGAGGTGCTGAGCTCAGCCAAGTGCCCAAAGCCAGAGGGATGAGGGGAGCCCAGGTTGGTGGGACTCATCACAGGGCAGCCAATGCAGGGGCTCACAGTTGCTCTGGAGTGCAGTGGGAAAGGCTTGGGTCATGGGCTGAGAAGCCCTGAGTCAAATCTTGACTCCCTGCTGAATCGCCACTCGTGTCTCGGAGGCTGTTGTGGACATCAGTGGGGCCTGGTGAGTGGTCTGGCAAGCAGACCCCCTGGGTCCCTTCCCCTCTCTATGGGTGCCTGCGCCGGGCCTCCTGCTGCTCAGGGATGGGCTGTGATGGAAGCTGCACCCCTGGGAAAGGGCAGGACTGCAGCCCTGGGCTCTGCAGAGGCCTGAGAAGTGTCCCCAGTGCCATCTGTGATTCGGGGAGGGGGTGGGCATGGCTCTGCTGCCCTCCTCTGTGAAATGGATGCATGCAGGAGCCTGGTGGAGCTCCCCTGAGCCGATGCAGGCAGAGGGCTTGGGGGGAGAGTCGGCTCTCGGGACCTGGAAGCCATTGTCCATGTGCTCGGCTGTGCGGTGACTCTGGGAGGGTAACTTCCCTCCACTGGCCTCCATCCCCTGCACCCTGAGGATGGGTTCAGGATGCCAAACAAGCCCAGCTCAGAGCAGGCCTGGCCTGGCACCACCATCATGGGAGGTCCTGGCTCCTGGCCCTGGTTGGAGTTTCGCGCCCCTGCCTTGCCCAAGCGTGGGCTTCACTTGTGAAGACCCCAAGCTGCAGTCCGGCAGGGCAGGCGGGACTAAGGATGCAAGCTGTGAGCCACTTCCTAGCCATGGCAGCTTCAACAGCGCATTCACCCTCCCTGAGCCTCAGTTTCCCCTTGTCTTAAATGAGGCTCACCGTGTTTGCTTCACTGCGGTGTCGTGAAGAATAAATGAGCTGGGGTAGTGAGGCACTGGGCATAACACAGGGCGTGTAGAAAGCATCCGTGAGGTTGTGCTGCTGTTAGTTTCCGTCATAACCATCATCATCAGTGTTAATCCCACTATTGTCATCACCGTCCTGGTATCCGGACGCAGGAATAGAGGCATCCGGTGAACCAGGAGAGCTGACCCACGCTCCAAAGACACAGCACCTAACTTTGATTCCTTGTGAGTCAGTCTGTAATTATCGCACTCACTTCTGGTCCATCAAAGATGAAAATGGGGTTGCAGGCCGGCCGCACGCTCCCATAGTTCAGAAGTGGGCACAGAGAATTCGGAAAATGCTGTGGGCGCCCAGTGCCAGGCGTGGGGGGTCGGGGACCTGGGGCGCTAGGCCCCTCCTGTGGCCACAGGGAATCTCTGGGCAGGTCCCGTCTTGTGTCTCGTGGCCACATCACAGACACTGGCTG